>CM068762.1:7955523-8220523 GCA_035084275.1 Hydrolagus colliei
TCCCCCCCCCACACTCTCTTCCCCCCCCCCCCCCCACACTCTCTTCCCCCCCCCCCCCCCCCACACTCCCCCCCCCCCCACACTCCCCCCCCACACTCCCCCCCCCCCACTCTGTCTCTGGTTCTGTTTGTGTTTTTTCTCTGCTGGGGTCTGTCTCATTTGAACCAAATTTGAATCGATTTCTCTTGGGATTTGCCAAAGGCATCAAGCACATTGCCCTTCTCCCAATGTCCCCCCCTCCCCCCCTCCTGTCTCCCCCCCTCCCCCCCTCCTGTCTCCCCCCCTCCTGTCTCCCCCCCTCCCGTCTCCCCCCCTCCCTCTCTCTGCACATATTGTTATCTCTCTGTTCTCTAAAGCTTTCTCCTGTGATCCCCAAGTCTAAACCCTCATCCACTTGCCTTCTTCAACCCTTCATAACTAGCCCCCCCACCCTTCATAACTAGCCCCCCCACCCTTCATAACTAGCCCCCCCACCCTTCATAACTAGCCCCCCCACCCTTCATAACTAGCCCCCCCACCCTTCATAACTAGCCCCCCACCCTTCATAACTAGCCCCCACCGCCCTTCTTAACTAGTCCCCCCCACCCTTCTTAACTAGCCCCTCCCCCACCACCCTTCTTAACTAGCCCCCCCACCACCCTTCTTAACTAGCCCCCCCACCACCCTTCTTAACTAGCCCCCCCCACCCTTCTTAACTGGACCCCCCACCCTTCTTAACTGGACCCCCCCCATCCTTCTTAACTGGACCCCCCCCCACCCTTCTTAACTGGACCCCCCCCCACCCTTCTTAACTGGACCCCCCCCCACCCTTCTTAACTGGACCCCCCTTCTTAACTAGCTCCCCCCACCCTTCTTAACTAGCCATGCCCCCCCCCCCCCTCCACTTTGCCCTTTTAGCATTTAATCCGATGACCCCCGGTGAGGGAAGTGGACGGGGGTAATAAACCCTTCCAAACAAATAACCAACCGGTCACTGGATCCAGTGCTGTTTGCGGGGAGGCCGCTGTGCGCGATTAGGCTGCCGCGTTTCGCCCCCCCCCCAACAATATACCATCGTTTGGCATTTCACGGTATACTCGGCGAGGCGCCTCGGGACGCCTCGACGAGGGGATAACGCACTTACGTCAGATACGAGGATTTACGAGGCATAATACGAGAATAATTATTATCATGATGATGATGATCGAGCATTTCTGTCTGTCTGTGTGCGTTACCCAGCTTCCCAGCTTGTGTATTTGTACTCTTGTCTCATCCAGAGGGTTTCAACCTCGCAATGTGACTGCAATGCCCCCTCTTTATTGCCTGATGTAGCTGATTTTATTTTTGTTTGGGTGTGGGTTGGGGGGGAGAGGGTTTGTGGGTGGGGGGGTGGAAGGTTTTGTAGCTTTAAATTGCCATCCAGGAAAAGTCCAATCATCAGTTAGCATTTCCTGCTCTTTAAAAAAATATATATTTCTCCCCCCCCAAAAAAAACACTAAAACTTTATAATCTTTAAAATCCTCGTATCTCCAGAGTGAATCATTCCAGAGTGATTAACTCACGATGATTCTCAAACTGAAAGAGAATACGCGACTGTACCCTGACTGACCACCCATTCAGCAATCACTGGGATGTTCACTAAAGCGGCTACTTCATTCAGTGTAATGTCTTAACAACAAAATTGCGGTTATAAAGTGCTGTGGGGGGTATTAAACACTGCCTCAGTCGGTTAGCACTCTTGCCTCTTGAGTTGGAAGATTGTGATTTCAGTTCTCCGTCGAGACTTTGAACTGCGTTGCTAAACGCGCTGTCCTTCAGATGTAGATGTTAACGTGAGGGTCTCGTCTGCCTGTTCAGGTGGGCGTCCCAGATCCCATTGTCACCACTCAAAAAGAGAAGGGAGTTTCTTCCAACGTCCTAAGCTAATAACCATTCTCGTCACGACTGTGTCGGGATATTGCTACGTGCAAATTGACTGCCGCCTTTGCCGGCGAAATACACAGTCATTGCACTTTGCAGCATAACCTGCGTTGAGGTGTCCTTCCAACGTGAAAAGCATTACACAACACAGTACAACACTGGCACGTTACCACAGCAACAACAAATGCAACAGCAAAATCTCACCTTTACCTCTCCCCTTCCTTCCCCATCTTTAAAAACCTGCCTCCAGACCTAAATTTTAGGCTGTAAACATTTTCCTCTGCCCGCCCCCTCTCCCTTTACCACCCACCCACCCACCCACCCACCCACCCAGCCATCAGTCAGGTGTGTTTGAGATGCTTTGAGATGTCCTCCCGATACGCAAGGCGATCCATACACGTAAATTATTATCTGCTGCTGAAATCTTTGGAAGGACTGGAGAAGGACTGGTTTATGTTTGCCATTTACCGTCACTGTTTTTCTCTCATCGCCTCTCTCTCCTGTAGACGTTTCATTTCCACAGCGCTGTGCACCCTGCTGTACCTCACCTTTGACGATTGTGATACAGATCCAGGAAGCTATCTGCGAATACCAGAAGCAAGCTTGATCCTGTTATCATCCCACGCTCAAACACCTACAGGGTGTTGGCTGTATGATAATCAGCAACACTGGCTAATTTGCCCTTTACTAGCTCCGCTCCTCCTTACCAACCCTGAGGCCAATTGTACTTAGCACTTTTATCACTGTTTAGGAGAAATCGACGGCTGACGGGATTTAAATACACTCTGACCTAGTTTTCTCTGTTAAAACCAATCTTAGCCAATCGTTTTCTCAGTCTGGTTCTGCATCTCCATTCCAATCTTAAAAGTCAACCTTGTGATTGATTGAGAGAGAGAGAAAAAGCATATTTGCGCTACCAATCTGTGCATGTAAGGGCAGGTTTTTTTTTGGTACTGTTTGCTCAGTTTTGCTTTAACAGCACGGGGATTACACTCGGTCTCAAATAGCGAGTCCGTGCAGATCATTTTAAGAGGAAAAAAGTTGCGATGGACAGTTGCCGAACAAAGGATCGAATCAGGCTCAGTTGGTAACACTCTCACCTCTTAGTCAGAGTATTGTCGGTTCAAACCCTATGTCGGGATTGTGAATTTACATAGCGTAGGGCTGATACCGCAATAGAAAACTTGGGAGTCCTCTACTGTTAGAGCCCTGATCTTCAGATTAGACGTTCAATCCAGCTCCCATTCACTTGATCAGATGTATTTTGAAGATCCCAAACCACTGCTTGAAAAGAGAAGGGAGTTTCTCCTGCTGTCCTGACCAATAATACAACAAAATAAAACCATGGGATTCGCTTCAATTACTGTGAAACATTGCTATGCACAAATTGAGTGCTGCATTCACCTACAAATCACACAGTCACTGCACCTGCACAGTGAATTCTGCACTTTGAGATGTCCTCCGATAAGAAAGGTGTGATAGCAAACACTGTACAAGGATTATTATTGTACGATGATTATCCAACAAAAATTCTATATCAAGTCAAAGTCATGCGTACATGGAATAGAAAATAATTTTAGTTTACATTCTTGTGTTTTATGCCAGATGTTTTATTGTCGATATTTTTGTTTTGCTGCTGCTCTGTTTTCATTAGTATCTCACCTTCAGACAAACATCTGAATCAAACATACCATAGGACAGCAAAGCTTGTGTAAGTCTGATTGGTAGAAATCATAGTCGCCTAAGCCATACATCTGCCCAGGTCCCGTTCAAGAGCTTATATTCTATACCAGTTTGACCTAACTCATACATTGCATAAGTCATATTAAATATGTGGTCTCAAGTGATATGATTTATGTGAGCTTTACTGTACGAAACTTAAATATTGCAGACGAGTTCACTGTTGCAGGAATGTTGCTGTCCATGGTATTATTGGGTTTCAATGCAACCTTTTCAAACAGGAATGTTCAAGTCACAAAGAACAAGTCAATCGAACACTCGGGGAATGCACATTCTGAAGGCTGAAGTTACCGCACAGACAGCCAAGATTCTGTTCTAAAAAATGATTTGGGTGAAATATTCCCAGGAAAGCAAATGTCATTTCATTCAGCCTTAGAAACAGTTGCAGCCACCCTGGATTATTATTTAGCATACTTCAGGCAAACTGTTCTGTAATTTTCTGTTTAAACTTGACTTCCTAATTCTACACCCTTGTTTATACAGGAAATGCGGTCAGATAACTGAGTCATGCCTGTTTTTTTGGTAGAGACTGTGCTAAATTGAAAGCATAAGGATCTGATACTAAAATAAGGGAATATATATATATAAGTACAGTATATATACAGTATGCATACATCTGTCAAGATAGTTTTGTACATCCTGTGGAAAGAAATATTGTTACATATGCCTTTCTGAATAGTAGCAGCACAAATCACATAACACATGCACGCAAGTTGTTGTCGTTACTGCAAGAAGTTTGAACAGACGTGCAGTATATTGCTCCGTTGCAGGCGTCGACAGAACAGGAAGCTGGTTCATGGCATTAAATGATGTAAACACGCAACTATGAAAAGGGGCTTGCAACCACTGCAGAAAGCTGAGCATATGTAAGCCATTAGGATTAAAGTGGCTGTCAAACTGAAGTTTTTATTAGGCTTTATAGTTTACTCAAGGGGATGAACATAGCTTCCTATATTGTTTAGATAAGGGGAAATCAAAGCGAGTATTTAATGCTGATACATCCGTGGAGTATGCCACAGGCCTTATCTGTAAATCTTTGCAGAGAGTCTTGATTGTCGTTGAAACATTAGGAATTGTTGCCCCACAGCCGCCGACTGGCCGCGGAGAGCAAAAGGTACAAATGGCTTCCAACTGGAACCAGGGTACGACTGTTTCTGATCTGGGCCGATCATAAAATAGCAATGAAAACTTCCATGGAGTGCGGTGAATTTGTATTTGTTGAAGAACACGGCAGCCTATTTACCCACGGCAATGTCCTACAAACATCAAGCCACAAAGTGAATGACCCTTTTACCTGGAGAATTGTTGGCTGGGAACACTGGGAGAAGCTCCATTTTCTTGGCCCATTTCCTTCTCTCTTCAACCTCTGCAGTGTGTTTCACCACAGATCTTGTCCCATATAATAATAATAATCCTTGCATTTGATCTAGCACCTTATCATGTCTTCGAGACGTCTCAGAGTACTTCAAAGAATATACATTACTGCTAAGCGAATTGACTGCATATTTTGTGGGTGAAACAAGGCAGCCTATTGCACACATCAGTGTCCCACAAACAGCCAATCATTGAGTGAATAATAAACTCATTATTATATTTTTTGAAGGAATTATAACCTCCGGAAAAGCAGTCCGTCAATCGACTATCAACTGACATTCCTACTTACTGCTGGGGAAACAGAGGCAAATGGAGGAAGGAAATTTGCCCAACATTTTGCCCTGTTGGAAAATCAAACTCAGGTTTCACGCTTCCGAGGTGAGTGCTCTAACCACTGAGCTACAGGACTAATTCACCTCTGTTTTCAATTATAATAAAATGTCAGTCTCCCAGGTCTCTGCGATCCTGTCCTAGAACCAGGCAAGATGAGTTGCGTGTGTAGTGCCTGTATTGACGTGTCCTCTGATCTTCCATCCATATCTTGGGAATTCCTTTGTTTGTCGTTAACATAAGGGAGTTTTGCACACACTTGCACAAAATGTGAGCAAAAGAATCTTGCATTGGACACAGCGTTTGGACACAATGAGGGACAAATAATGGGTTTCCTAGAATCTGATCAAGTGTATGTTCTGATTGATGAGCTGCTTATGGTGGATGCATTCTTCACAAATGGTGTTTACTACATATTTTATGGGAGTGAGGAATTATTCAACATCGACAACCCAATGCAACCTTCAAGCATTCAATGTAACATGTTTTAAACCCTTTGCCCATGGGAAAACCCTTACGTTAATTGGAGCAAAATTTTCATGCTACAGTACATAGCAGTTAATGGGCCCCCTGCTAATGGGAACATTTGCTCAGTCACTGACTCATTTCCCATGTATTCAGCATTATGTGTTGAACAGGAACGTTTGTGTAAGAAGGAATAATTTACACGCCACATGTTGTACTGGGTGTAGGTTAAGTAGAATAAATCGTATCCAAATATTTGTTGTGATTATGTTTGAATGAACAATCCCAGCAAATTCTGGGTTTCAGAAAAATTGGCAAAGTATTGCCAACCTTCATAAGATTTTGAAATACTGCATTTTTTTTAACGCAAAGAACTTGTGATTTATTTGAGTGGCTTGTTATTTGTTAATGCTGGTCCTCTCGAACATCAATATGACCTTCAAACCTGTAGGAACAGCCCAACACCCCTGTTCATAGAGAGACATTGTGATAAGCCAACTATATCTGCTGGAAGCTATAGTTGAAGCAAATAGCGTCAGTACATCTGAAAGAAACCTTGATGCCTACTAGGTGGGAGAAGGCAATAGCGGGATACCATAGGAACAGGAGTAGGCCACTCAGCTCCTTAAGCCTGTTCCACCATTCTGTTAGATCAAGGCTGATCTGTACCTCAACTCCAATTATCCGCCTTTTCTCCTTGATACCCTGACCTAACAAAAATCTATACAATGTGTGAAAAAATGCTATCTGATTTCACTCCTAAATGGCCTGGCTCTAGTTTTAAGATGATGCCCCGTTGTTCTGGATTCCCCCACCAGAGGCAATAGTTTCTCTGTAGCTCCCCTATCAAATCCCTTTATCATCTTAAACACCTCAACCGGATGCGCAGTATAAATTGCTTCACAGACTAGTTGGGCTGAATGACCTGCTTCTGTGCCATATCATTCTACCTGGCAACAAATAAGCGAGCAAGGTTCAATCATATCAATTTGTCCTGAATTCAAACTATTTTTGATACAAATGCAATTAATTCATTTACTCGACTTTAACTTACTCTTGGCGCCCGTTACTCTGTTGGATGTTACTTTAAACCAACCTGCTTTCTTTCTGTGCTTGTTCCATATTTTATTTCTGTAAAAGAGCCAGAATCTTTTTCCTCTGAATAGTGTGTTGAAAATGCAGACCAGCTGGTTCAGGAATCCTAACCTCATTCCAAGTTAGTTTAAACTGCGGTATCTTGGACAAAGCTGGTAAGTTGCCACTTGAAACAGAATTTGCAGATACAGACATGAAGGACTTAAATGCCGTATGATTTCACATGCAGATTTTGTTTTTAAAAAATGCAACAATTCTAAAATGTTCTCCCATTGCTATATTGCGCCATTGCTTATTCTATGCTCTTACCATTTCTGCTGTGGAATTGTTGAGATATCGTTACAGCATTTTTCACAGAATATCCGAGGCAGTGAGGAAGGCAAAAAAAAAAACTATCCATATGTCAGCAAGTTATTCAGGCAGAAAATTGAATTTTGTGCGGAAATTTGTGTTTTGGTTAAATTTCTGCCATTTTGCATCATGTGAAACTGGACGGAAAAAATGTTTTTTTCCACAGTCACAAAATCCGCCATTGAAGCCAATTGTGAGGTGACAAATTTTGTCTGCCTTGAACTAGATTCAGTTGTCTATTACGTCTTCAGTTTTTCTACTTGCATGAGATGGTTTGAGCAAATCACGGACAGGATTTAAAAACTGCACTTGCTGCTTAGAGGAGGAGCCAAATTATACATCTTGAACATAACGTTGCACTGGTTAACTGATTAATATGACTGCTACTAATAACTGTCCTGGCATTCGGTTTATCGCATTATCCCATCATGGAGACACCTCAGATCGCTTGATGGGATTCTAATGTAGACGTCGATGTTCCACCAACAGTCATGAAACTGCCTTCCTCACTCCCTTCGTCTTGCCACCCCCCCCCCCCCTTCCTCTTTTCAGGTCTCAGCTAAAGACCTTTTGTTTTCGACCGCGCTTTCGGTCACCTTTCCCCCCCCCTCCCCCTGGCACGGTCCCCGAGATCCGTTATTGGGAAGCGCTCCGAGACGCCGCCCTGCGTGGAGGGCGCTACATAAATCCAAGTTGTTGTTGCTGTTGTTGAAATGACCAATTTGTCCCGGGGGAACTTTGGGCCAAGGCACGGGATAGAAACTCCCTTTAACGTCCACCTGAACTGGCAGACGGTGCCTCAGTATGATGCCTCGTCTGAAGGCGAGTGCCCCTTTGCTAGCACGAGGCTCCACCCAACACTGCGTTGGGAGCGGCTGCGTGTTGGCTGCCGCACTCACCTACACGATCAACAGTCGCCACACTTTCCGAGCGATTCCCGTGAGGCAGCTGGAGACATCCTGCCGACGTGAAGTGCACTTTAATCAAACGCGCGGAACACAATGATGATGATTATGATAAATCCATTCTGCACAGGGAGTGAAGTGAATTTTTGTTTGATGACTCACTTCCACTCCTCAAACTTTGGAGCATTTTTTTTCTTTGAGTTCATGATGGAACATCGAGGTCTTGGCTTTTTCAACTTCCATTCAGCCTCCTCGGTAGTTATTGTGCTGTAAAATATTTTCCAGCAATAATATAGTTCAGATGACTACTTAAAAGATACTGCGCCGCACATGCTGTGCTAACAAAGCATGTCATTCGACCATGTTTTACTTCCTATATTCTGACTCAGTAGTCCCTCCTGTATATTTCACAGACAGGTTATGATTAGCTTCTCGTAGTCTACATCCTCTCACAGGAAACTTTCGGAAGCCTGGAATGTGAGGGGTGGAGGGGCGGGGGGGGGGGGGGGTGGTGGGGGTTGAGGGGGGGTTGCTCACTCAGTGCCTGTGCTGATTCAGAAGTCATGAGTACAGGATGATTCACAGCTCGAGCAAAGAAACATTACGGATTAAAGAAATGAAAATAAAAACAGGGCAAACATTGTCTGCAGGGCAAGGTCTCGTAAAGGCAGGATTGTGGGGGCATTTGTGACTTGAATTCCGACATTGTTCACTTGTTGGGTTTTTTATTACATTTCCTTCCCTAACAACCAGCTAAACAATAGCAAACACACACGTAATAATCCTTTGAACTGAAAATTGCATGCAATATGATTGCTCACCCCTCTCCTCTCACATATAAAATCTTTTTTTTAAAAAAGTTTGCATTTGATATAAAGCCTTTCACATCAACAGAACGTTTCAAGGCATCACAGAAATTATTGTCAAATCTAGTGATTGTGTTTTGTGAGTGAATGGGGGAAACGACATCCCATGAAGTGAATTTGGCTGACTATCGGTCAGGATACCGGGGGGAAACTCCCCTTTTCAAATAGTTAGCTTTTCAGCATCCACATGTGGAGTCCTGTAGCTCAGTGGTTAGAGCACTCGCCTCACAAACGAGAGACCTGGGTTCAATTCCCAGCAGGGCAAAACTTTGGGGGCAAGTTTCCTTACTCCACACGCTCAATAACACCTAATAAAAAATAATAATCTCTCTAAAAAAAATTTGGTCATTGAATACACGTCTGTTTGTGGGACACTGCTGTGCGCAATTGGCTGCTGCGATTCACACACAATACAGTCAATTTACAGCATGTTCTGTGAAACGCTTTGAGAGAACTAGAAAATGTGAAAAGTGCTACCTCAAATGCAAAGATAATTATTGATAATAATCTTTTTAACACTACTGTGTTTATACAATGACTGGTGACTTTCATCCATGTTGCTACTTTGGAGTACATAGAATATACTGTATATAGAATATAACAGTTTATAGAATATACTGTTATTATTGTTGATTTGTTGGGAACAGTTTCTTTTTATTTCATTCTGCCTTTTGCTTACGATCAGAGCTGCGTATAATAGTCTATTTTACTGCCTAGAAACTAAACCGTTACATTTGGAAAATATTGCCAAGCATTGATGATTGATAATTTCACCTCGTAACAATGGGACTCAAACTGAGCTAAATCCACGATCGAATACAAACCGTGACAATTATGAAATTACCTACAAGAAAAAATTCTTATGACACAATACAGGGTTCCTTACTCCTCAACGCCATCCACTGACCATCTGTGGAAAATGTGCATGGGCGGTAACATAAAATTGGATCGAACCTGAAAAGCAGTGTGTCTTGGCCTGGCTTGGCTGGTGGCGTGGTCACATTTGAGTCAGAAGATTGTGGGTTCAAGACCTTATATCGTGAGTTTAAGTTCATAGTCTAGGCTGGCCTTCCAGGGCAATGCTGGGGTTGAGCGCTGAATTTTTAGAGGCACTGTATCTTCCTTCGGATAAGAAACAGAAGAAATAGGAGCAGGAGTAGGCCATTCAGCCCCTCAAGCCTGCCCCGCCATTTAATAAAACCATGGCTGTTCTTCTAACCTAATTGAAACGTTTAAACCAAAGTCCTATCTACCGATTTAGGTGGATATTAAAGCACCCACGCATTCTTTGAAAAGAAAAGCAGGGTCCTCTCAGTGTCTTGCCTGACAAATCCTCCCCCCCCCCCACCCCGATCACCCTAAATAGAATTATTTTGCTGTGTCTTTATACATAGGATTTCTTTCAGCAAAAAGATATCACAATTTTCGTCAGACTGTAATCGTCGATTGCTTAGCCTCACACATACAGAACTAGCATTTGATTGTTTGAGGCGACTGTGAAATGGTTTAAAGAACCCACAGATTACTTTTCAGTGCATTTAGTCGAGCAACACAAAACCTCCCTCGCTGCTAACTTAATTGGCATTAAATTTGGAAATGATTCATACTTTAACCTCTCGTTTCAAAAATGCCTGGAAACCCAATACTTTAAATGCGTTCCAGTGTGTTATTGTTCAACGCCACTGCACTTTCCCCATTAAACATCAAAGTGATGCTAATTTGTGCTGGTTGGGGACAATCCTTACTTTAGTACAGCACCTGGAAATTGAGCAACTTCTCCAAGAACCAGTCAATTAGAAGGAGCAGCAGTTCACATTAAGACTATTGTTTTGCCGCGTTTTGCCCACAAACTACACAGTCACCACACTTTACCGTGTATGCTTTGAAGCACTTTTAAGACCTCACAACTACGTGATAAGCGGCTATATCAACTGCAAGGATGATGCTTACAAATTAAACGCTTGCTTTTCCAGATTATGGTCTTAAAACATTAAGGAGCAGCAGTAAAATGTTAACTAGGATGATTTATCACGCTTGGATTTGAAGAATTTGGAAACAAATAAATGCTTCTCATTTATACTTCCTGCCACAAAGGAGTCTAATCTTCTGTGTGTTTGCGCATGTGTGTTTGTGTATGTATTCTTACAGTGAAACAGACATAAAATGCTCAGAAAAGGAATTTCGAACAGTCAGTTATTAGAAACAAAAAGCCAAGGACACTCAGCAGTGTCCCACAAACAATTGGGGGACACTGGATTGAAGTAACCAATTTATGTAATTTTTTTAAAGGAATTATTACCCCCTCCCCGAAAAGCGATCCACCAGTCGACTAAAAAACGGGTTCCTACTTACTAATAGGTAAGCAGAGGTGTGCGGAGTATGGAAGCTTGCCCAACATTTCACCCTGCATAGATGACATTTGTAATCTTCATGTACAATGAGGAGTCCTGCAGCTCACAAGCGAGATACCTAAATTCGATTTATTGCAGGATGAAACCTTTGGCTGGTTTCCTTACTCCACATGCCTGATAATAATCCCTCAAAATAAACAAACAAACAAATAAATAATTTGGTCACTCAATCCATGACTGTTAGTGGGACACTGCTGTGCGTAATTGGCGGCCGCATTTCATCCACGAATGTACAGTCAATTCAGTATATTCTGTGAAGCGCTTTGAGACATCTAGAAGACGTGAAAAGCATTATATCAAATGCAAGGATTACAAACTAATGTATAAAAATAATCTATGGTGTTTTTTTTAAATTCTACAGAGCAACAAACCCCTCCAGAAAATGCAGAAGTCATTTCAGGATCACAAGTTTAAATTTTTTAATATAAGATGCTTTATAACCCATTCATCCTGCGAGGCCCCAGTTTGCATTATTCCCACCGTGTGACCTGCCCCCCAAATAGGTACCACCTTCCTGCCACAATAGTGAAAGTCACAGTGAGATTCTGAAATTGTTTTAGTCGCAGGATGTCCTTCCGCCCACCTCCAGAGCACACACCCTAACATAGCCACAAGCTGCTGTATAATTATTATAATAATAAAAATGATATTAATAATAATAATAATAATCCTTGCATTTGGTACAGCGCCTTGTCATGTTTTCTAGATGTCTCAAAGCGCTTCACAGAATATACTGCAATGTGACTGTAAGATTTGTGGGCAAAATGAATCCACTGACCTGGACCCAACCACCTTGCCTGCCACCCGTCCCAGTTGTTGATTACCTTCTGAGTGGAGGCAGTAGAGTCATATCGCAAAAGCAGCGAATGAGTTAAAAAAAAAGTGTTTTTTTTTACACACAGTATAAACAGCGTAATGCTTCCAAACATTGATAAGAGCATGTTACGCTCACACTGTAAATGATGGCACAGAAAGCGGGACTGAAACCAGCAGAACTCACAGTGGATTCACCACCATTTGGATCTTGCCATTCGAGAATAGCAAGGGGTGGTTTCCTCTGTCTATGGTTTTATCTTTGATAAGTATAATTCTTCCTTTGTACACAATGTTCATCATTACAACTAAAGAATGGCAAAAATAGTTTTTTTTTAAGGATATACAAGGATATACTTTTATACCTCACATCTGGAACAATGCAAGAGGCTTGGATCATAACATTCAAAGACCCTTGTACCTACATGTGAAAGAACAAAAGAGAGAGAGAGACAACTCATTTTCAGTTCTTCGCCGCACAGCTCATCTGCTGTCGCGGGCAGTCTATTCAGTTCCATCCCTTAACATCTGAAGAATTTGAATGAGATTATCCAGGCCAAAAATGTAACCCTTATCGGGTCCATCGTGAGTGCCCTGGTAGGGCTGGAAATCTTTGTAGGTCGTGTGAGCGAAATCTATCATACGGACCTCAATCTTGGCTGAGCCATTCCCAGGCTGCGGTGAGACAGCGGAAAATGGATTACAGTTGCAGTTACTGCACGAAAGTTTGTGCATTTGGATCTCCGCACTGTTCCTTTTCTGTTCTGCTTTCATCTCCGTCCCGTCATAAATGATGAGAAGCGAACTGGAGTAGAATCTACAGGAGCTCTGCTTCTCTATCACGGCCTTGAGCGCTTTGAGTCGAAGTATCACGAGCTCTATCAAGTCCTTCCTGAGGTACATGCCATTGTGGAGAAACTGGTACAGGGACTGCTTGAAACCGTCAGTCGACAGCAATCGTCCATAATACTTGTTCCTACACAGGAAGTGGCCGCTCTCCGGCTGGTAAATCTGAAATCAAATCAATTATAAAACCGATTGTTTCATTTTTAAACGTAAAGTTTTGTCACATTAAATGCTTCCTCATTAAATGTACAGTTAATAAGAGCACTCAGTTATATGTAGTTATCAATCAATGTGGGTTAAGGCAGACAGCATCTGCATCAATAAGAGGACATTTGGTGCATTTATGAGGGAGAAGGGAATAGAGGAGATGGGTATAAGAGGAGGGGTGGGCACTCGCATGAAGAATAAACACAACACCAGCACAGACTAGTTGGGCCGATTGACCCGTTTCCAAACATGTATGTAATATGTCAGCCATTTTCAGTTGGTAGCAGTCTCTTCTCTGTGTCAGAAAGCAGTGGATTGAAGCCCCTCTTTGGCAATTCAGTGGCTAACATATGGAGAGAGACTTCAGCGCAGGAGTGAGTGAGGACTGCGTTACCAAAACAAAAGGTGTTCTTGTACTGTCCATCAATTGAACAGGCGCCTTAGGGAGATGGATGAAGCAAGAAATGTTGATTCCTTCAAACACAGACGGTATCGTTTTCTTGTAGAAAATAACATTACGGGATACAGTACATAGGTAGTTTGGGACATATGTGCGTGCGACCGCCAGGAATGTGGAAGGCGAACTAGATGGACCTTGGCACTTTTTCTCGTCTAGCATTTTTTATATGCAATTGGCAAAAGCTGTAAATAACTAGTTCTGTGAACAGTTAGTTAATAATAATAATAATAATAATGCTTGCATTTGATATATTCTAGACGTCTTAAAACACTTCACTGAATATACTATAAATTGAATTGACTGTGTGTGTGTGTGTATATATATATATATATATGTGGATGAAACGCGGCAGACAACTGTCCCACAAACAGTCGTGGATTAAAATGAACAATGTAAATATTGTTATTTTTCTGAGGGATTATTATCAGGCGTGTGTGTGGAGTAAGGAAACTTGCCCAAGGTTTCACCCTGACCTGCCTGGAATGGAACCCAGGTCTCTCGCTGGCAAGGCGAGTGTTCTAACCACTATAAGCTAAAGGACTAGTTACCTGCATTCCACAGATGCGTACCCCGAGTGATGCCGAGGTGCTTTGCTCACATTTCTGTATGTGTCGGGCCTTCTTCTCGTCTGAGGCATCGTCCCCATGTTGTCTCGTGCCCATCTTTAAATCCAGAATGCTGGGACATTTGAACTGCGACACAACATTTTCCAATAGGAGAAATCCTGATTTCAGTGTTAAGGAAAGCAGATTCCGTTCAGAACAAGAGACACTCGAATATTTTCTATTTTGATGATCCAATGGATTCATTGAAACAACAACAACAACTTGCGTTTATATGGCGCCCGTCACGGAGGGCAATGTCCCATTACGCTTGACAGTGATGAAACACGACTCTGAACTGGGAAGAGGGGAAGGTGAGTCTAGGCACAGTTGAGTAGGAAGGACTTGCCTCAGATGATGTACAATCATCACATAATAATAATAATAATAATAATCCTTGCATTTGATATAGCGCTTTTCACGTCTTCTAGATATCTCAAAGCGCTTCACAGAACATACTGTAAAGTGAATTGACTGTATACTTATCAGCAAAATGTGGCAGCCAATTGCACACAGCAGTGTCCTACAAACAGTCGTGGATTGAAATGACCAATTTATTCATGTTTTGATTTTCGAGGGATTATTATCAGGCGTGTGGAGTCAGGAAACTTGCCCAAGATTTCACCCTGTTGTCTAGTCTGTTGACCATTTTAAAATTAAAAAATAATCAATTTACTTTTAAGTATTCTGCACAAGGAACTGAATTAAAAAAAAACTTTGAATCTTTAACACATTGAATATTCTGATGTTGGCGGCAATCTTTCAAAATTACTTTTAACGTTTGGATTCCAACAATTACATGACATTTCTAAGATATTCAAAAAATCTATTTTCTTACTAACAGAACGATGAAAATGAACAAGTTACAGATTTGTATTTTGCATTTAGGAACTGCAATAAAGTTTCCATCCAAAGTGAACATGGTGAAAAAAAATACCGGTATATGGTCTGTCATTGTGAACCACACAAAACAGCGCACTCCAGTGGAGAAGAGACATTATTGATCATAATTTAACAAGCTTCGCTGAACGTATTGAAGTTTTTTTTTAGTCTAACAACAATAATAATCCTTGCATTTGATATACTGCCATATCGCCGACAAAATACACAGTCATTACACTTTGTACTGTATTCTGTGAAGCACTTTGGGACGTTCTGAAGGTGTGATAACAATAACAACAACTTGCATTTAAATAGCGACCCTCGTGCGGGACAGCTTCCGAGAGTGTTTACATCAAATGCAACACGCTATTTCAAATGCAAGGTTTTTCAGGGGGATTATTATCGTGTCATCAAGATGTCTCAATGCTGTTAATAGAATATATTGTAAAGTAAATGGTCTGTATTTAGTGAAGAAAAGGTCCAATGAAAATAATTTAAAAACAACGGTAAATCTATAGAGTAAATGCCGTAAAGCACTTACTCTTTTAAGACTTTTTAAGAATTTGATAAGGTAACTACCTGTTTTTCAAATGCAAAGATTATTATCACTATAATTGAACCCACTGGACCAGGAATGGTGTATTCTATAACATTGAAACGTATTGCTGTGTGATCAGGTGTATAAAAACAGCAGCAACAGCCACGACATGCATTTATCGTGGAGTCCTGTGGTTAGAGCACTCGCCTTGCAAGCGTGAGACCTGTGTTCGAATCCAGGCAGGTCAGGGCGAAACCATGCGCAAGTTTCCTTACTCCACACACACATGCCTAGTAATAATCCCTCCAAAAAAAAAACCCCGCAATAAAAATTGGTCATTTCAATCCACGACTGTTTGTGGGGACACTGCTGTGCGCAATTGGCTGCCGCGTTTCTCTCACAAATACACAGGCAATTAATTCACTTTACAGTATATTCTGTGAAGTGCTTTGAGACGGCTAGAAGATGTGAAACACGCTACATCAAATTCAACGATTATTGTTACAGTATTATTATCTAGCCCCCTTCACGTGGGGTAAGCCCGTCAATGCAAAAGGATACTGTATAATTTCTTCTCCTTGGACTCCAAGCACATGCGGCTCAGTTGCTGCCTGTGACATTGCAGACTCCAAGGGTTGAAGCTGTTTTTCTCCGAGCTGGAGCCCTGGTTTCCGTCCATCATCTGAAACCGACTGCCAGAGCATATTCTCACGGCCAACCTCAGGGCCCTGGATGAAGTGACATTCCGAGCACGTTTGGGAAACATTTGTGGCATATAATAAAAAAAGCGTCTCGAAATAATCACACGCGCTCCCCCGCCTTTTACCTCAGATCTACCAATGGTCATGCCAAGAGAGAGTTTGGCGCAGCTAAGCCTTCCAGTTGGGAGGTCTCTATCATACAACGACAGCAACTTGGATTTATAAACGCCCCTCGCGCAGAGTAGCTTCCCAGAGTGCATGATGCCATCGTTAAGAGTCACTGATGCCCTTTATACGCTTGCTGTTTGCAGAGCCTGTGACTGAATTTACCTCTGAACTACTGTAACAGTTTTTTTTAGTCCAAAGTCTATTTAAAAAACAAACCAACCAACAAGCAAATGATAATTTTGGCCACTCAATCCACTGCTGTTTGAGCGGCGATGCCATGGTCAATTGGCTGCAGTGTTTTGCGGGCAAAATAAAGTCGGTCCTCTTCACTGTATACTTTGAGACGTCTGAGCGACACGATCAGGCGTTATGTCGAATCGAGGATTGTTTTTTAATCGTGGTGAATTCATCCTCGCGGGGAAAGGGATTACCGCAGAGTGCTTTGAGTTAAAAGCAAGCACTTAAGAGAAAATGTACTGGTCAAAATTAACCTCAATCTGCCCGCTACGGAACTGGGAAGGTAGCATTAGACCGCGCGCAGCGGAAGAAAGTGCTCTGAGACGCCGGCCGGGGTGGAGGGCGCTATATAAATCAACGTTGTTGATGTGGTTGTTGAAAGCAAAGGGAGGGAGGCGGCTGATTACCTGCTATGGCTGTGTCCCTGCAGCTGAGGGCTCTCGATCGTGGCCACATTGTGTTCACTGCCGCCCAGGACACGCTGGCTCCCCCTCTTGTGTTTTAGTTTGACCATCGCCGCAGCCTCGGTTCCTCCTTTCTCTGCCACGCTGATCTTTTGGGCTGGAGGATAAGCCACGAAACTCAGCTGGCCGCTGCTGTCCTTCTCAACGCACACTGAAATGGTGCCTGAAATGGCAAGCAAGGCGTCGTGTCACAACAGACGATTCAACTCACCAAGTTAAAGCTCATTTAGGTACTGTGAAATGTCTTTTTGCCAGGTGTACCAGCCAAACGTAATATTAATAATACTATTAATAATCCTTACACTCGATTATAGCGCCTTATTGTGCCATTGAGATGTCTCAAAGCTCTTCACCGAATTTACTGTAAAGTGCAGTGACTGTGTGTTGTGTGGGCACTCAGCATTCCCCTTGAGCTCTTCAGAAATGGTTTGCGAAGCAACGTTGAACAGCACACTCTGCTACCTTGCACCCGACCTCATCTCCTGAAGGATCCAGCAATTTTGGGGCTAGAACTACTTTTAAGCACTTTTTTGCCGTATTTAAATGTACCAAAGTTCCACTTAAACGTGACACTTTCGGAATATCAAACTCGTTTCCAATGGATTTCCAAATGACCCAGGTGTACTTAGTACAACAATAGCAAAATTACATGTCTAGAGAGCCTTTCATGTCAGGAGGACGTCCCAAGGCGCTGTAGATAAAGTGAAGCACTGTGCTGGGGCATATGTGCCTGAATGTATTGCGTTTGGAGAAAGACTTCAGAATTCACTCCTACTTGTTGTGGCGGATTTCGTAATCCTCACCTAAACAGCAGCAACAGCGTTCATATAGCACCCTCCACCCCGAGCGGATTGTCAGGGTGCTTCGCGATGCTGGAGCCCGAGGCCGAAGGTGACCGTGAACTCGGTCAAAGAGAAAGGACTTCAGGCGCGACCTGACGACAGGGAAGGAGAGGGAGAGGCGGAGGGCTTGAGGAAGGGAGTTCCAGAGTTTCGGGGCGTAGTGACTAAAAAGCATGGCCGCCGATGGTGGAGTGGAGGACTCGGGGGACAAAGAGGAGGCCGGACCCAGTAGAGCGGAGGCAGTGGGTACTGCTGTGAGGAGAGAGGACGTTACAGAGGTAGGGGGGTGGTGGGTGCAGAGGACCGGAGGGATTTAAACCAACAGTCGGGATTTTTAAGTCAATCCGCTATGTGACAGGGATGGAGCCAGTGGAGTTTGGCAAGGACTGGGGTAATCGCATAAGCAAAGGGAGACAGCACTGACACTAGACCGGTATGATGGAGGGTGATATTTGAGTGCATCCATTAGCTGGGCTGAAATTAGCCGCTTGTTAAACATAAATGGAATTGATGGATGACATGCTGAGATGTGCTGTGTCGACACGTGGTATGGTTGTACATTGCGTGATTAAGAGGCAGTGCAAATGATCAGGGGAAAGTCAAGCGTTGCTAAGTCCAGAATGATGCCATAAAAGATCAGAGCTTCCCACTGTATGTGGGGCAGTGTCGCTGGTTAGGTTGCTCCATGGAAGCACAAAAATAAATTTTATGGGGTTAGTCCTATTACCACCAGCAATAAAAATGTGATGTTGCTTAACCTACAGAAGTCCTCTTTCAAACCGGAGTTAGGAGGCCCATGACATATTGGTTAGCCCGCTCGCCTCGCAAGCGTGAGGACCAGAGTTCGATTCCCAGGCTGGGCAAAACCTAAGGCAAGTTCCCTTAGATCTGCACACGATTCTGTATACCTAGCGGTAAGTATGGACCCAGTTGTTGGTCAATTGGCGGAGGGTATTAATCCCTCAAGTAAAATGTGGTCATTCCAATTAATTTTAGTGAGGTTTTCACCATATATCTCACAGAAAGACCAGTGTCTAATTCATTTACACAGCTTGATATTCAGATATTCTTCTATAAGGACTCTGAGACTATATAAATGCAAGTTGTCGTTGTAACTGCTGGGAATCGCCACTTTGAGATCTCTCTAGGTCTCTCGGTACATTGCCCCTCTCCTCCAAATCTGAGTGCAAGATCTTGGAAACAGCAGCAGTATTTTTCAAATAGTTTTTGTTTAACCTGCAAAAGCTTGTATCGGTGGCAAGACCGGTGGCTCGGCGAGTCTTTTGACTGTTCGATCACACAGGGGCAAAAGCAACCGCAAAATATTTTCATTTACACAGCGGCTTTCATGACAGGAGGTCGTCCCATTTCATCGGGGAAGAAGTGGCAGAGAAGCAAGGAACCGCTCCACTGAAAGGAGGGAAACTTAACAGGGTGAGTCATACAAATAGTTCTCGTCTGCTTCATACCAGCTACACTGCAGCCAACGCTGACAGAAACCTGGACACAGATTAATCTCCTGACCACGCAATAGTCAACAGTGAAAGTTAAGCCTTGAGATACTTAAAGGGGAGAGAGGAGACGGTGTATGGAAGATTACTGGATAACGTGTGTAACAACTGTAAATTCCATTTCTTTAAATATCTGTTCTTTGTCAAGCAGAAAGGCCATTGTCCCCGGGTGGTTTTTTATTAGACTGTTCTTTCTCCGCTTGAAGCACATTCCTTCTATATTTAGGGCGAGGAGAGAGAATGCCCTTGAGATTTTGACGTCGTCCAAAAATAGACACCTATGTCATCTTTTATCAAAAGAAGTCTTGGCTCTATCCAATATAAACAGACTAAAGCTAAAATTATTTGGTGGCTAATTTGCAAACATTATAGAGCATAGCCAGCTAAATTTATGTTTTGTGTGTGAGTGTGTGCAGATGTGAGCAGCTATTTTATTTAGGGTTAAACTATGCAGACAAATACCTTAGATGTCAGGGTTACAGATATGGGACAATTTTCTTGGGCAGATATATATATATATATATATATAGATATATATATCTCTGAATAACTGAACAATGCATCATTTACCTTACTGTTTTTATTGCCGCTATAAAGGCCCACAACACTATGATTCATTTTCAATTGCTGCAGGCTCCGAGTTCAAAGGGGCATCTCCTTTGGCTTTTCCCTCAGCCTCTACAATCCAATTACAGGTTATTTATGGCTCGTCAGTCATTTGGTTGGACTTCTGCACAAAGCATTTCAAAGCGAATTATGACCTTCGTGTTTATTGCTAGAAGCTTGCATAGTTTGCTTACAGACAACCTCTGCGTGCTTAATTAATGCAGAACATAACTTCTATATGACATAATTTTTTCTGCACACAGAAAAAATACCTCTATAGGTACACAACCCTCCTATCAAAAAAAAATGAGCAGAGGGTAATAATGTGGAGTCCTGTAGCTCAGTGGTTAGAGCACTCGCCTCGCAAATGAGAGACCCGGGTTCGATTCCCGCGGGGGGAAACCTTACTCCGTAAGCCTGATAATAATTGCAGATAATAATCCCTCAAGAAAAAAAGAATAGATTAGTCACTCACGACAACTGTTTGTGGGACACCGCTGGGCGCAATTGGCTGCCGCTTTTTGCCCACAAAATATACAGTCACTTTACAGTATATTCAGTCAAACACTTTGAGACGCCTCAAAGACGTGAAAATGTGCTATTTCAAATACAAGGATAATTATTATTATTATTAAAGATAATGGTAATGATCTAAAGGAATGTAAATTCAGTGCCTTGGGACGTCCTCCCGACATGAAAGGTGCTGTACGAACGTAATTTGTTGTTGTTGCAAATGCAAACATAGATGTTTACACATTTGAAAGAGTGTAATTTTGCTCATGATAATTGTCCCTTTGGTTATATATCAATGCTGAAACTGGTCATTCCCACTTTACAGACCTGTCCATATGTCTCTATATGATAATGTACCAAGGTGAAACCTTTGGCTCATTTGACATCACCAATGTACAAAAAAACTAAATTGCACATACATGTTCAAGTTATGACTTTGCTGGGAGTACTATATCACCCTGTAGGGAGTGATTTCTGTAAGGAATTTGGAGGCCGTTACAAAAGATATGGGCAGCATTTTCGTTTCATATTTTACAGACATAACCTTCCTCCTCCTTTTATTTGTTGTTGTAGAAGCATTTCCGAAAAACGACACCATCACGAGCAAAGACGATGCAATTTACTGTGCAACAACAATATAATAATATGTAATAATAATCCTTGCATTCGATATAGCGCCTTATCACGTCGCCGTGGCATCTCAAAGCGCTTCACGGAATATATTGTAAAGTGGATAATTTTGCACTTCTTAACGCGATACGAGTGTGACACTTTATACTAAAATATCCGAAAACCGTGTTGCCAACAGCCAGAATTTTCTACTGGAAGTGAAAGAAAATGTCCGAACAGGAGGGCGTTCAAATGTTAAGCACCGTCCGTACCTTTATACTGAGGAGTGAATGGTTTCATTTCCTCAGGCAGGGATTCATAGAACAATTGTTCCTGGGGAATAAGAGGTTTGCAGATGGTGGTGTCATCATATTTCATCAAGCTGGTATGCCCACCAACCTGGTGTATAAAGGGTTCAAGTATCCTCTTTTCCAGGTCACTCATCTCCATGGTATCCAACGAGCGCATGCTCTCGTGTTTAGCGGCAAATCGAGTTGCTGATCAAGTCCCTTGGAATTTTACATGTCTTCCCAGCCACGCCAACACATCGCAGACACCCCGAGGTTCAGATGCAGAAAACGTCATCTGCGTTTTGATGGCCTGAAAGACAAGAAACCCTTTAGCCGTGAAAAAAAAATGGCATCCCTTTTGTCAGCCGTGCGTTTATCAGAACATGTATTAACGATAATAATAATAACAATCATTAGGCCCTATTTGAGATAGGGCCTAATGACGTCTCCTACACGTCTCAAAGCGCTTCACAGAATATACTGTAAAGTGAAATTACTGTATATTTGTGGGCGAAACACGGCAACCAATTGTGTACAGCAGTGTCCCACACACAGTCGTGATTGAAATGACCAATTTTGTTATTGCTTTTTTTGAGAGATTATTATCTGGCGTGTGGAGCGAGGAAACTTACCCAAGATTGTCCTGCCGGGAATTGAATTCAGGTCTCTTGTTTGCAAGGCGAGTGCTCCAACCACTGAGCTGCAGGACTTCACAACAGGTATTTAAAGGTAGAGTTAATGAATTGGTAACTCCAGTTAGCTAAAACTGCTTAAATGATGAGTTCCTGGACTGGAGAGAGAGATACCCTTCCAACCAATACACTGTAGATGGAGTCCTGCAGAGTATTGGTTAGAGCACTCACCTCGCAAGTGAGAGGACCTGGGGTTGATTCCCTGGCCTGACGAAATGTTGCTTACGAGTTTCCTCACTCCACACGCCTCTCCTCTTTTACCTAGCAGTGTGTAGGAAACTGGTTGTCAGTTAATTGGCGGATGGCTTTTTCAGGTGTAATAATCCCTCTAGATAAAAGCATTTGGTCACTCAATCCACAACTGTTTGCGTGCAATTGGCTGTGCACAATTGTCTTCTGCGTTTCGCCCACAAAACATACGGTATTGTAAAATATACTCTACAATATATTCTGTGAAGCGCTTTTAGACGTCTTGAAAATACTATAAGGCTCTCTTATCAAATGCAAGGATTACTGTTAAGAATACACACCTCCCAAGAGGCCAAGCCTCAAGAGGGCAGCTTTTCTGGCTCAGGCGCGATGCAAGTCAGGATACATTTCCCACGTGTCACGTGAGTGAGGCTAACCGTGGGTGTGAAAATTAAAAGTACGTTGGATTGCTTCGATTATTTATTGGCCACTTGCATTCTGAACATCACCGCACATAGGGGAGATATCCCAATATCAATAGTACAAAGCGCTTTGAGACGTCGAGAAGATGTGAAAAACGCTATATTAAATGCAAAGGTTATTATGATTATTATTATTATTATTAAAGCTCTTAGATAGGAACATTTCTAGTTTGAGACATTCTCAAGGAATGGATTTACAAACACTTAGGGATTATCCAACGCGAAGGAAAAACAGGGCCCACAGCTTTTTAACATTAAATCCTCACCGGTGATGCTGTCACAGGTAAACTTTTCGCTCGTTCATTCGGTTGTGCAGAACTCTGCTTTCCTTGCAGTCGGTGCGGGGTGACAGTGACACACTATAAACCCAGACTGACAGATTCCATTGTTCTAACGAGGAGCTGTCACACTGGCTCAAAGCCTGTAGTTTCAGTGAATCCCGTGGTGCAGTCATCACCTCCTATGTTGGGAGCATTCTCACCCCTGAGTCAGTTGGTGATGGGTTCACTCCCCGTGACAGAATTTTGAACTCGTACGGTCTAAGGTAACACATTGTTGGGGGGGGGAGGGGGTGGGGCGGGGGGGGGGGGGGGGAGATGTGCTGCATTCATAGAGGTGGCGTCCATCGGATGAGATATTAAAACTGCTGACCCTTCTTATTAATTAAGGTGGATGTTGAGAATCCATGGCGACAATTGAGGCTGTTTGTGAGGCATTGCCGTGCGCAAATGAGCTGTAGCATTCATCTACAGTAGGAGCTCCTGTGGCTTAGTGGTTAGAGCACTTGTCTTGCAAGCTGGAGAGACCAAGCTGGGGAGACCTGTGTTCGAATCCAGGCAGGTCAGGGCGAAACCTTGGGCAAGTTTCCTTACTCCACATGCGCCTAATAATAATCCGTCTAAAAAAACCTCAATAATAAAATTGGTCATTTCAATCCACGACTGTTTGTGGGGGACACTGCTGTGCGCAATTGGCTGCCGCAATTCGCCCACAAATATACAGTCAATTCACTTTACAGTATATTCTGTGAAGCACTTTGGGACGTCGATAAGATGTGAAAAGCGCTGTATCAAGTGCAAGGATTATGATTACAGTAAACAGCCGCTACACTGTAAATCCTATGCAATGCTTTGAGACATCCTCCTGATGTGAAAGGTGCTACGTCAAATGCGAAGATTACGATAAATCAAGAAACAAAGTGATTACATGTCCACAAGGGAATAAAAAGCAGATTTATGCCTGGATTTGGAGCAAGGCATTGATCTGTGTGGGATGGGACATTCAGCTATAACCTGATTTATGCAGGTCCAAAAGAACAGACAGATTAACAGCCAATGGGACAGCTGCAGACAGGTCAAGGGAATATGTGGGGGGTGGAGGGGCTGGGGAATATAACTAAGGTTATACTTATTTTTACAAAAGTAAAAGGATAGCACACTGGAGTGCAGAGTTATGAACAATAAAATTATTCATGAATTGTTTAGTATGAATCATTTTCAGCCAGTCATCTTTGGGGGTGGAGTGGACTTTAATAATAATAATCCTTGCATTTGATACAGCGCTTTTCACGTCTTCAGGAAATCTCAAAGCGCCTCACAGAATATATGGTAAAGTTAATTGACTGTATATTTGTGGGCCAAACACGGAAGCCAATTACATGTAGCAGTGACCCACAAACAGTTGCGGAATTGTTGTTTTTTCAGGGATTATTATTAGGTGTGTGAGGCAAGGAAACTTGCCCAAGGTTTTGTCCTGCCAGGAATTGAATCCAGGTCTCTCGCTTGGAAAGCTAGTTCTCTAACCACTGAGCTACAGGACTCATTGATGTCATTGAGACGTTTCAGAGCATTGTATTCGCAGAATACACTCTAAAGTGAAATGACCCTATATTTTGTGGGCAAAACACAGTGCTTAGATATCATCAGTTAAAACCTTTTAAAGGTGAGAACTTTCATTATCTGCAGTTAAATTCTTGAATCAGGCTTCGTAAGAATATAACATGCAAAAAGGCCATTCAACCAATCAACTAAGTGAGTTTTAATATTAAAAGGGCTGCTTTCTCCTAAATAATCCTGAAATTATTGATCTAACAAATTATAAATTAGTCACCTCAATCCCCAACTGTTTGTGAGAAGGTGCTGTGTGCAATTGAATGCCAGGTTTCGCCTGGCAAAATAGAGTCAATTCACTTTGCAGTATATTCTGTGAAGCTCTTTGAGACATGATAAAGTGCTATATCAAATGCAAAGGTTATTATTCTTATATTATTATTATTATTATTAAGCCCACTGCTTTAACGCACCCCCTAAAACCTGCCCAGTTTGGAGACTTCATCCTGGACACCAGCTGCAGCATGAACAATCCTTGAAAATATGTAAGGAAGCAAAGTACTCCTCCCTCCCGCAAACCCCACCACAGAACCCCTTCACCCATTCCCCCAATCTCCTCTGTTCAGACTTGGCTTGATAGCCTTCACAGATGACCATCTCCCCAAACACATCTCCGTCCCTAATCCCACATCCCCCACTCCCCTCCCACCACCACTCAAACGTGCCAGTCTTTAGGAATTAGAGCAAATCTCCTGGAACCAAAATTGTCTTGGCTTCTGTATGTTTTAAAACACATCCAATTTTGCAAAAGCTTGAAACAACATCTTATGCCGCTTTAAAAAAAAGGATTTCTGTTTCATCGACACACAAATGTCAACTCGCACCAAGTAAAAATAATCGTGAAAGCAAGTAAGTAAAACTATTAGTCAATCCAAATGAAATAATTGTTCACTTACCAGTTCGACCAATGCTTTCCCTCCGCAACATGCAACTTGGAATGATCCTCTCTGACAATGAAGGGGAGAAATCTATTAGCAACAATAAAGGTTGGGGTGACTATCAGACCACACAGTTAAGTGGACACATGACAAACTGCGGAATCCTTGGCATGGATCTTTGTACTATGTCCAGATGCTTCCACCACAAGCCGGAGTGTGGAGTCACTAAATTTAAAGGGGCACCGCCTTCATGAAATGCTTGGCAAAATAATTAGTGTGGACCGTCAAAGGCCCATTGCAATGAGGCAAACTGTGTGGCCTCACACACCATGTCGTCAACCTGGAAATGACACACTTGGCAATCTTCTGGGCTCTTCTGCCCTCCAACATTTGGAGGGTTTCCTCCACATTTTCACGAACGCGGTGTCCCCTTTAAAGGAAAGTACTCGACTGATAAGCAAAGCACTGGCTTGATAAAACCTAAACAGAGCAGATTAGACTAAATTTGCACAAGATATTATTCTGAAATGATTCTAAAGTTGCGGAAGGAAACACGCAAGTCAGCAAACGTTTACTTTCATGTCCGGTACTAGCAAAATCTTAAGTAAATGCAGATCTTTAAAACTAAAATAAATTTTAATTAAGTCTGTGGGAATAATTTTGTATGTACTGTATGACCTTAGCTAGTCGTTTGAAATTGAAATATCAGCATAATCACCTTATTTGAGTGATTTCAAACCATGTGCAGAAGCAGCGTATCATCAATTTATTCTGCGTTATCAAAATAATTCCCTTCTTGCAAGTAATTCATTCAGTGGCTATATCAATACATGTGTAGCAACCACTGCTGATGCACAATCAGCTAAAGCCACATGAATCATAACACATTCATGCTGACCCGCTCATCAATAGAGGAATAAAAACTACAGTACTAGACAAATGGTTAGTATCTTTAGTGGTTTGTAAAAGATCTGAATACAGATACGACTAGACTAGGTTCCACCATTTACTATTATTATTAGTAGAATGGCCTCTTATTATGTCTCTGGGATATCTGTAAGAGCGTGACAGGAATTACTGTGTAACAACTGTATTTTGCTAGACAAATTGACAGTGGCAGCCAATTTCCACACAGCAATGTGCCGTGAAGTGACTGATCAATTGTATTTGGGGCTTTGCTGGATGAGAAGAAGGAAGCAAGCTTTTCACATACAGCACGAGGAAATGTGAATTTACCGTACAAAATGAAAGTTCAGCGATGTTTGAAACTGATATGTTCACTTTCCTTATTTATGTTGTTTTGCATACTCAAACTCACTCAAACATTACTTCTGAATCTTATTAACATGAGGTATCGTGTATATTAATAATTGTGCTGCCATGTTCTCCTACAAATACATGGTCACTGAATTTAGTAATAATTCTTGCATTTGATACAGTGTTTTCACGTCTTCCAGACGTCTCAAAGCGCTTCACAGAATATAGTGTAAAGTGAATTGACTGTATATATGTGGGCGAGGCCCGGCAGCCATTTGTGCATAGCAGTGTCCCACAAACAGTCGTGGATTGAAATGGCCAATTTATTATTCTTTTTTAGGGATTATTATCAGGCATATGTGTGGAGTAAGGAAACTTACGCCCAAGGTTTACTGGGTGCCTGAACCCAGTATTTTCCTTGTGAGGCGAGTGGTCCAGCCACCAAGCTACAGGACTCCTATTTAACAGTGTATCCTAGGAAGCGCTTTGAGACCTACTTCCGATGTTATACCAAAAATAAATGCAAGGAGTATATACATTTGTTCAATGTCAACCTCCATCTAAGTAGGCTCGCAACAAGTCACAAACAAATGTAACTTGTACAGGAGCTCCTGTAGTTCAGCTTATTCGCCATATAAGTGTTCGAATCCAGGCAGGCCAGGGCGAAACCTTGGACAAGTTTCCTTACTCCACATGCCTAATAATAATCCGTCCCCCCAAAAAAATCACAATAAAAATTGGTCATTTTCAATCCTCGACTGTTTGTGGGACACTGCTGTGCGCAATTGGCTGCTGTGTTTCGCCCATAAATATGCAGTCAAATCACTTTACAGTATATTCTGTGAAGCTCTTACAGATGTTAATAAGATGTGAAAAGCGCTATATCAAATGCAAGGATTATTATTATTATTATTTTCTTTAATGCCCATGTTTTACCTGAAAAGATTAAATCAAGTGATGAATATCTAAGTGTGTGTGTGTGTTTTTTTTTACCTTCAGCCAGATACCATAATAGGAAGCGGAAGGTCATTTGCTGGGATGCGATTCGTGGCCATTTCAGTATTGTGTTTGGCACAGGATCCTTCTTCCTTACAAGGTGCACTGGTACTACAGCTGCATTCACACAGACTGCTGCTGCCTTACCTCTGCACAGTCTGTATTCTATGAGATCACTCACAAACAGCTGCATATGCACACTTCTTGACACGGGGAACTCGTGGAGGGAATGACTATTGCATTGCATTAAAATATGCAGCTAAGAATTTGCACGCTGTCACGCGCACGGTCATAGATTAATCCAATGACAAATTCATTATGCCAAACATCTACTTAGCGGTACCTAACTTTCCAAAGATTGTGACATTGGAAACACTTCACAGGACATTCTTCCTGAATTACACAGTTTTGTTTGTAATTAGGACATCCTCCTGACGTGAAAGGCGCTATACAAGTGTAATTTTCTTGTTGTAGTAATTGTTGTAGTAATTGCACCTGGTTGCTAACTATTGCTTAAAAATAAATTAAACCTGGCTCAGTGGGCGAAGGACGTTTGTATGAAAATGTCAAAATACGGACACTGAGGGCCAGATGTAAAGTGAATATCACAAAGGATTGAAAGCAATCACATTATTTACTCAATCAGACCCAAATGTATAGCGTACAAGGGCTCAGTGTTACCCTGTCCTGCAGCTCAGAGGTTACAGCACTTTCCTTATAAGCGAGAGACCTGGGTTCGATTCCCGGCCAGGGCGAATCCTTAGGCAAGTTTCCTTACCCCACACGTCTGATAATAATCCCTCAAAAACAATAGAAGAAATTATTCATCTCAACCCACGAGATGGGACACTGCAGTGCGCAATTGGCTGCCGCGTTTCACCCATAAAATGTACAATCAATTCACTTTACGGTATATTCTGTGAGGCACTTTGAGACCTTTAGAAGACATCAAAAGCGCTGTATCAAAAATACAAGGATGATTATTGTCATTATTATTATCATCAACCCAGGCCTAACTACAACTACAATCACAGGGCAAGCCTAAAATGCAATCACGGTTATCTAACAAACTCAAATGATCAGATGCTGAATTCATCAAATCTGCATCGACACATAGTTTTATGTTAGTTTCAATTAGTGAAGAAAATATTACAGAAATATAGGTCTTATTGCATTTCATTAAACGGCAAATCTTTCGATCGTATTATCAAACAACAGCAAATTCCATCAGGAGGTCATCAGAAGGGACAGAATCCAACTCTAAAACTAACAAATGCATCTCCAAATAAAACGTATATTTTCTTTGCTTTATTTACTTTAGTTAATGAATATACAGCTGGCACTAACACACTCAGAAACAGAAACTAGAATCAAGTTGAACAGTGAACATCTCATTTCCTTTCAGCAGAGGAAGCAAGATATAAACCATAAATAAACTTGCAATGCAGAGAATTTGTTTCAAAAACAATGCTGTCCTCACCATAAATGCTTTGAATTGTTCTTCACAAATCTTCTTTGGATATATTTTGTTGAAAAAAATGTTCTTCTGATCCCTTGACCACTGCTCCCAGTCCTTAATACTGTATACAGTAAGCTTTAAACTGCTGTTTTTCTGAAGTGGGTCACATGGATACACATTTCCTGTTGAGTTTAATCACCAAACACTGTAACATCATAACAAATTAACTCTCAAGCGCTTGTTTTTGAACTCGCAAAATGTGGTAAATCCTTCATAAACTAATATTAATCATAATCCTTTCATTTGACATAACACTTCATCAAGTCATTGAGATGTCTCAAAGCACTTCACAGAATATAACGTAAAATGCATTGAATATATTTTGTGGTAAATTATCCATTTTATTCTGCCCATTGTATTGGTTGCTATTTATTAATTCCCATTCAAGCAGAATTCCTAAATTTGGCTTGATATTTGCATATGCAGCCTAGGTCTAAACTAAAAACTTCCCAAGTGTTCATTATTCTCAAACTGATACCGAATGTTTCTAATGCAATTCTTAACTCATATAAATGTTTGCAGCCTAAATCGGATTTTAAACAGTTTGACTGTGAATGTCTGTACCGAATGCTCGTTACTTACTGCAGGATTCATTCTGCAGCAATTTATAAATGATCAGCTCTTGACATTGGACCTTAAGTAAGTTCCTTCAGCTGCTTCACCCCAAAATTCAGGAACACTCTCCCTCAATCCCTTCGCCTTTCCCCCTCTCTCCCCTCGTTTAAGTCCTGCCTGAAAACTTTCTTCACCCGTGCTTAGGTCCACCTCCCCGTTGCCCCCGGCTTGGAAACACTGTTAAGGGCTCCGAGACTCTACCCTGCGTGGAGGGAGCGCAAGTTGTGTACAAGCGCAAGTTGTTGTTAAGTAAACTAGAAATGAAGCAAAATGTGTATTTTACAATTGTAGAGCGTCTCAAAGTACAACACATAGCGAGTTACTTTGTTTTAATTTGTGCACGTGCAGCATCTAATCTATGCCAGCGATGTCCTACAAAATGAGTTAAATGACAATGTTATGATTGTTTCTTTAAGTGAACTTTATTTGATAACAAAAAAGGTTAGTAAAACAGTGTACAAATTCACTGGATACAGTATAAAATTATCGAAAGTAATAAACCCAGACAGCCCTTGGTTAAGAGTAAAATATTAAAAATCCAAACCTCCATTGTGGATCCAGTTCCCCATATTCAAATCTTCACTTCTCTTCCCCACTCATCCCCGCCACATCTGACCATCTTCCACACATCGAACCAAATGCTCTATTCGTACAGCAAACATAGTGCCCGTATAATCTCCTATTCCCCATCTTCAGCAAGTAGGCATCCACCCATTCTGCCCTTGCTCTCTGGACCGCCGTCCCAGAAACCCCTCCAACATGCTTGCTCCCTCCCTCCTACCCCTTCATAGAATCTGAATTTTTTAGTACAAAAGGAGGCTCGAGTTTGAAGCAGTAACTGTCGAGCGCCTTGGGACTTCCTCCTGACCTGAAAGGCGCTATACAAATGTAATATTGTTTTTGTTGTTGTTGAGGCCATTTAGCCCATCGAGCCTGTGCCGGCTCTTTGAAAAGAGCTATTCAAAGTCAACCAAGTTGTATATGATACAGCAGGTGTGGAAGTTTGTCTGCAGCTCACACTTCAGATGTGTCACATTAAAGGCACTGATGACTTATGCGAGTTTTACTGTGCGGCTGCAAAATAAAGACCAAGAATGATCTACAAAACACTTGGCGTCTGCTTGCCACCTGCCAACCACCAATGGATGAACCAAATGATAAAAATTTTTATTTGGTGAACAAGGTTATACTCCATGTCTCTCCATTCAGCAGAATAAAATGGATCACGTTCCTCAAACGGGGACTAGATTGTCTGTCACCTAACGATCCATACCCCCACCCCAACATGACACGAAGCCCCAAATCATCAAAGAACAACGGCAAACCCCATTCCTTTCTTCATGACCATCCGTGAAATTCAGGTGGCAGGATCACGTCTCCGATCAAGCCAAGCCTGGTCTGAGCCGGGTTACCAAGGCCTCAAGCTCGTTCAATATTCTACTCTTTCACCTCTTTAAAGGTGTCAAGCCTGATCCTGCCATCAGAGGGCCAAGGGCCCAGCTCTCCCGACAGAAGCTCAACTTGCCATAACGCATTATGGAGAAGTTCAGATCATGGAGCCCGAAACATGTCCGCACGTCAAAGAAGAGCACCTATAGTCACATAGTCCAAGGAGTAATTCACAAGAAATTACTACACTTGATCTTTGTTATATTGCTTTGAAAGTACATGCAGTAGCCCCACTCATCCAACAGAGTATCCATGGAATATTATGGAATTCTATCCCGACTTCCTCTTATTTAGGTCATCGAGTCGCAGTACGCCGACGGCTGAGTCCATCTCCACACTAAGAAATCCTCTCCATTTATCCTCTGTTCCTCAGTGCGAATCCGAGATTCGTCTGTTTCAAGAAATTTAACAGCTTTCTGCCAAATTTTCTTCATGCGTGTCCTGATAACAGGAAATACATAACAATGTTCACTTTTGAAGAGCGATATCTAACAAATTACAATTGAACTCCTTTTCCAAATCACTCAACTTTGAAAAGATTAATAAGGAAAGGCTTCTCCCAGTAAGTAGCATTAGAGACGAAAAGCTTTTCAAATGGTAGTGTACATTTGTATTTGTGTGTGTGTGTGTGTGGGCGGGCGAGGATAGAGGGATCAAAACCCATTCATACCATAGACTTTTCCTAGTTTTATTACATTGATGGTTTCTCAAATAGATATTTTTTCAAATGGTAAGAAACAGACCTGTCTTCAGGAGGTATCAGAGTATCACGAACATGTGGGATGGGTATGTAAGGCATCAATTCAAAATTATTTTCCCAGTCTCGATTGTGAGCATGTATGACACCTGTTTGAACAGGATAAAAAATTAGCTTCTTGACTCTCAGGATGTCCTACAGTAAAATAATTTAGACGAACGCTCATTAATATGAAATGATAGCTGCTCGATGCCTATTTCTGCAGATCTGAATGGATGCCATTCTGAATGCTTAATTAGCTTAGCTAAAGTACAGCTTTCACACTCCCATTGCAACCCTAAAACATTTTTTGGGTGTAATTCAGATGTCAGCCTGGATCACTTGTACTCTCACCTCTGAGACAAGAGGATATTGGTTCGAACTCCTACGGTGGAACTTTGAACTAATTGTCTAAGGCTGTCACATCTGCGCAACAATCTCACAATTTTACTTAACCACACGCCTCAAACCTTCTATCTAAAAAATAGTATACATCATACAATACCTATGATTTTGTTGACCATTTCATACACGGCGGCTTGTTGTTCTTTCAGTTTGCTCGAACCATACTTCAGAAATAACAGCAAAATCCACAAAACACCTAAGACTTTAGAAAAATAAAGATATACATACATGAACAATTCATTCTTCTTCGTATACAGCAACCTAAGTGATGACATGTTTTCCATAGTAGAAATTAATTCAAACATCAATTCTCACAACAGGGAGGGCTTCTGAAATTTTTAGTGAACATTAGTATAATTGGGTCTTGTCAATAGAAAGAGGCAAAATTAAAGAAGAACAATACACTTACCAGTTAGAGCCTAATTTTTCATAATGCAATATACTGATACTTAACCAAGAAATAAGAAATAGAGGAATTAACTAGTGTAAACATGTCAACTGCAGTACAGGTATCAAAGCTTGTAAATAGTTTCTGTGACAAAACGTATACACCACCAGTCGTTCACCAATTGAGAGATAATTGTTCAATTGTTCCATCAACTCACCAATCATTGTCCGTTATTTCATACACAGCATATTTCTGGGTACACTGTTTTTAAAATTCCGATTGAAAGTGAATGAGATCTTAATTGCTGCACTACAATCAGATTATATATGCCCCAAATTCCCAATCTATAAATTAATGTTTGGTAATTTTTTCTGGAAAACATTCAAACATTAGATTACTAGAATTAGATGGCGAGACTTTTAATAAAATCATTACACAGATATATTTGACTATGGCGGGTTTAGAAATCGGAATTAACTTAACAAAGCAATAAATAGAAATGATACACCGTACCACAAATTAGATCATCTTATTTTCCAAAAGGATATTTACATGGAGCATCGAACACAAAACTCCTTGAAGATTACTCTGTTCTCTATAGACTGTGTACATTACTTTTCATGCACATATTATATGCTACTGATTGAAAGAATAATCCTCATTATGGACCTTAAGTTTGTGATTCTACTTCCAATATAAATATAAATTGATTTTATTGCTGTATACTCTAGTTCAAACAAAACAAAGTCATGGGATCGAACTTACACTGATTGCTAAAAATAGACATTTTCGTGTCGGTCTTGACAAAAGGATTTTCCATTGTAAAGAATTTGCGAACCAATCTCTATTTTTAGCTGTCTAAGTGAACTAACTGCCACGAGGAACAAAGAGTAGTCCAGTGCTTCTGCTCTGCCCAACACTATGATGCTGTGACAATTGGAAAACTGCTCCTGTACTCTTGCAATGTGACCCTTTTTACCGTTTTCGACTCACCCACTCAGCTTTCTAGGACTGCCGAGCATGTTGGGAGTCATTTCTAATTTGTTTTACAAAAAAATAATTCCATTAAAATCTAAAGCATCAAATAATTTCTCGGTAGAAATACACTATCCCCCACCCCTTCAAGGACTTACCCAAGAAAAAAATTAACATTCTGTTCAGAATGGTAAAAACGGCGAGTTTAAGGCGACAGGAAAATGTTATTCGAGGGCGAGTAGATTCCAAGCATGTTACCAAATCAAAAGAAGTTACTGTCTCGGAGTTATCACCAACTAATCTGTAAGAACACATGTAAGAGAATTAAAATCAATTCAGTGATTCAAATAATAAATAATAATAAACTTTGTATTTGATATATCACATCTTCGAGATGTCTCAAAGTGCTTCCCAGAATATATCATATGTGTATTTTGTGGGCAAATCTTAGCATTTCAATAACTTTAGAGAACAATTGTTAAGTGTCACTGCAGTGGCTAATGAGTATTCCTGAACTTAAAATGCATGTCACTGTGTATTCCAAATGTCATTTAACTTTCGATGATGGAACTGTGCACTGTGAGAGGAGGAGAAAAAGAGAGGAGAAAAAAAACTCACCTAATTCCAACATCCACTTTACTTTGAATGATCCATTGAAGTGCAGCATCAAACTTGGGAGCATTAAAATTTATAATCTAGTAAAATAAGAAATTAAGAATATAGGGAAGAAATATATTTTATACATGATACTGATGTACAGTTGAAAATCCAGTTATGTTTTGCTGTTTACAAGGATGCTTTAACTACTTTTTCGAAACCAAATACTGCATCACAGTACAAACTGTATCATAAGATCAAAAGGAATTAAGTCTTAGGAAATGCTGTACATACAAATTTAACCCGATCTTGTATTGTAATCACATCATCAAAATTTCTACCATTTTGAACTGTGTACATTAATTTTATTCTAAATTTCTATTGTTTTTGCACAAACACAGATCCAGTGGTACTGTGGGACCACCATCGTGCTTCCAAATTCCCCTCTCGCGTTCTACCTTCTCTGTGAAGCAACAAATCATGCGAAAGTGTGCTTATAGGTTTGGCAACCTACAATCGTGAGTTGCAAGCACTTTATTTTTGGTCAGCTGAGCGAGTGTCTGACACCAGTGAGAACTCGAGAATTCATCACCATACTTAAGAGTGGTTGTGGAAAATTAACAACCCTTAATACAATTAAAGACAATTCTTTTCAAGAATCTACACTCTTTGGAATTGATCATTATCATCTTGTATTTTAACTTATTACCCAGTATTAGTGGGTAATTAATGTACTATATACAACATAAAAACTGTAAGCAAACAACATCATTTGCTACACTTAACCAGGAACTTTTTAAATAAAGAAGTGTAACTTACTGTTAAGTAATTCTTAACATCATCGACCAATATACACTTCTGTTTCAGTGGTGAGTGATTTCCACATTCAATTTCACCTGCAAAAACAGGCAATTGGAGGAAAACAATGAATAGCCTGTTGACATCGACTATCCAGAATCAAAGTGATTTTTCTGCACCTTTGATAACCCACAAACTCACCTGCTCTTTCTGCCAAATAATCATACATTTCAGACAATAGAGTCATCAAGTCTTTATTTTCTTCGTATTGGCAAAACTGCAGAGGAAAATAAACTTACTAAATGAAATTATGAATACTGTAATCTGGTGAGGTGCACTGCCCTCTAGTGAGTGATTGACAATATAACAAATTGTATAAAATCTCCAGTATTTGGAGGTTCACATCATTGAGATCCATCCTGGAACTTTTTATATATAAATTAACATGATAAAATTCTTGGATATAAAAATGCAAAATTGAACACAGATTCTATCATCTGTACAACATATATAACTACAACATACACTTATGTTGCACCATTCACGCAGTGGATAATATCATCATTACCATCTTACTACACACTAATTGTACAAGTAAATCAGTTAACAGAGGTCATAAACATGAATCATTCACTGGTTCCTCCACTTTTGCACTAAATATTTCAGTTATATATAGTGGTTGATGGATCCAATGCTAGATTTAGTGCTTGTTGGTTCAATTTTGGACTTCTAATGAACTACAACCATTTTGTTTAAAAATACAACCAAATGATTATACTATAGGATTACTGTACTTACTGGGTCAGTTTTATCGTTGCATTCCATTGGTAACATCTTAACTGAAATAAGAGAAAACTCTAGATTAACTTAATTGAACTGAAACAAATGTGTAATAATAAATCTAATTATACAACATATTGTGGAGGATTCCTAATCTTTGTTTTCACGTCAAAACAGACCTTAATGTAATAATAACAACAAAATTACTTTTGTATATTTTCACACTGGAAGGACTTCTTAAGGTTCTGGACAGTCAATGTTTCAGACACGAGCTGGGGTCAGAATCAGGGAGGGTATTGGAAAGGAAGGTAGTGACCGATAGGGACCGTCAAAGAGTGGGGACGAAGTGGGACTTAAAGGAGGCGAGGCAGAGGGATTGAATTCCAGAGGTTGGGGGCAGAGTGGCTGAAGACTCGCTCATTGATGGTGGGGCAGGTGGGTTACAGGAAATTGAGCAGGCCAGAGCCCACTGAGCGGAGGGAGTGCACAAGTTGGTAGGGGGTCACAGAGGTAGGCTGGGGCATGGCCTTAGAGGGCTTTAAAAGTGAGGATCAGGATCTTGAATGATGGGGAACCAATGGAGTCGGGCAAGAATGGGGGAGATGGGGTCGCAGAGCTTGGTGCAGGAGTTCTGGATAATCTGCAGCCTATGGAGGGAGGAGTTGGGAAGACTGACTAGCAGGAGGGAGGAGTTGGGAAGACTGACTAGCAGGTCGTTGGCTTAGTTAAAACTGATATGGTATATGTGTCTGAAACATGCAGAAACCATTACTATGCTTAAGAGTATCTAAAACAAATAGAATTCCATGCATCCCACCTATACATGGGAATAGAATGCACATTGTCTCCCTGGAGGGATGGATCCTACTTACCTAATCCCAGAAAGTAGTTAGCCTGTATTAGCCTCAAGGAATTGGGACCCCAAAGTGTGCGTTGGGGTAACTTAGGAGTCTAAGTAGCTATAAGTGCATAGCATGCCATTGAGAATTCTGCCTGTCAAGCTTTCCAGCTGTTTGTCCAACTGGAACCATCCTATACCCGTTCAGGCTTTGGCTTGCAGGGTTAACAGTAGCTGAGTACTGGGAGTCTCTACCCATAGTGGTAAAACTGAAAACTCTTCGTGTCACACAAGTAAACATTTTTCAAGCTGTATCTGCAAGCTGTTTGACTGGAGAAAGATGGTATATTTTACTTGTAAGTTTAGCCTTTTGAACCTGTCTTGCTCGGAATGTTATGTTGCATTAATTGTCCATTGCACTTGCACTTAAATGCTTATAGTCTTTTCTGATGTTGAAATGTTTGAAGAATGCTTTTGAAAGACCCCGGTGAATTTGGTTTGAATACACTGGCAATGCTATTCATCTGAATTGTCATGAAATTCTAGTCATAAAAATAACGATTACTGTTGCCACAATTCTTAAAAATTTGTTCTTCAGGAATGTGAATGAAAACAAGTTGGAAGCACATATGCAACCTCTATTTGCTACACCACCAGCACCTTGGGCCGTCCTCCCGATGTGAAAGGCACTCTATAAATGTAATTTTATTGTTGTTATCACTAAAGAAAACGCAATTTTAGAACTGCATTGAACTTTGTTTTCTGACTAATGCTGAGGGATCTTTTAACCTTGCACCTGAACAAGACAGACAGAACATTGGTTTAACATCTCAGATCTCTGTTTACCGGTAAATCTAGAGGTCCTCGAGAGAACTACTGCTACCAGTCAGACTCATTGTCAAGACTTGGCACAGGGATTCTTCTCAGCTCCCTGTTGCTTGCCACCTAGAGGACGAGCAACAGAACAGGTATTCTGTTTTAGCCAGTCAACCTGCAGTCCCCTAGCCTCAACTTGGCCTTTGCCAAACTGCACCTAATATTCTCTAGAATGAGTTACACACATTAAACACACATCCCAAGTATGTGCAAGTATGCATTCCACTCCAGATACAGGGCATTTTCAATATAGATGGCTTCAATGTGATATATGGAAGTCTCAGTCTGATCTGGATACTTTTATGCATTGTGACGGGTTTCTGTCAGACACCCATCTAACCAAAAGTAAAGTTAAAGTAAAGTATCCTCACAATGCCTCTGACAATCGGCTTTAAAGAAAAAGAAAAACAAAGTCAAGTTTGTTGTTGTAAATGTACCAATTTCTGGACAAGTCTGTACAGACCATATGATTAATCTGTAGGTATTACAGCTGATGAAACAAATTTTTGGTGAGCACTGCAGCCAATACCGGAGGTAATAATTTCTCCAAATAATAAGTTGGTCACTCATTGTACGACTATTTGTGGGACACAGCTGTGCGCAATTGGCTACCGCGTTTCTCCCACAGAATATATACTCAATTCACTTTATACTGTATTCTGCAAAACATTTTGAGATGTCTTGAAGATGTGGTTAGGTGCTATATCAAATGCAAGGATTATTATTATTATATTGTGTGTAATAACCAATTATCCTCAAACTCATCGGCAATGAGGTTGGTTCCAATCAGTGCAGATAATTGATATAGTAGCACAGTGGCACAGTGGTTAGAGCACCTGCCTTACAAGCGGGAGACCTGGGTTCAATTCCAGGCGATCAGGGTGAAACCTTGGGTAAGTTTCTTTACTCCGCACACACACCTGATAATATTCCATCAAAAAAAAACATAATAGTAAATTGGTCATTTCAATCCCCGACTGTTTGTGGGATGCTGTGCACAATCAGCTGCCACACTTCCCCCACAAATATGCAGTCAATTCAGTTTACAGTACATTCTGGCTCAATTACGGGAACTCTCTCCTCGTCGACTAGGAATAGCTCCTCCCTTCGCAAGATGCAGATTATTCAGAACTCTGCAGCTCGTGTACTCTCCCGCACTAGGCTCCGAGACCACATCACTCTCCACTGGCTCCGCATCTACCAGAGGGTCAAATTCAAGATCCTCGTCTTCACTTTCAAGGCCATTAACGGCCTTGCCCCTGCCTATCTCTCCGACCTGCTGCCTCCTCCGTTCAGCGGGCTCTGGCCTGCTCCATGTCCCCCGCCCAAACCGCCGTACCATCGGTGGTAGGGTTTTCAGCCTCTCTGCCCCCATATGCTCTGGGACTCCATCCCTCAGTCCCTTCGCCTCGCTTCCTCCCTCTCCTCACTCAGGGCCGCTCTCAAGACCTTCCTATTCGACCGCGCCTTCTGCTCCCTTCCTCCCTATCCCCAATCCCCCCCCTGCTCGGATCAAGCCCTAACCTTGGGATGTCCTCCCAACGTGAACAACAACAACAAAACTTACATTTATATAGCGCCTTTCACGTCGAGAGGACATCCCAAGGCGCTGTACAGTCAGGTAGGACAAGAGCAGGGTGGGAAGGATCAGGGCAGGATAAAGCATAGTAGGAAAAGTAACTGTATTAGTGGGCGAAAATTAGTGGGTGAAAGGTGCTCTACAAATGTAATTTTGTTGATGTTGTTGCGTGAAGTGCTTTGAGACGCCTAGAAGACGTGAAAAGCGCTCCACCGATAACGCAAGGATTCTTCTTCTTCTTCTTACTCTCACGATCATATTTAAAACAAGATGGCGTGGGAACTTACTATTTCCACGGGTGTCCTCCTGATTGCCCTCGGCTAACCTTAAGGTTTTAACGAAGACCAGCCCGAGAAGCACAAGGGCCAGGATAAGCGTGGAGATGTATAGGAACCGTGACAGATACAACTCGAATTGCTCCCGTCGACTCTTCTTCCCCTGCTGCAGTTGCCGCCGCGCTCCGTCGAGCTCATCCCCGAGAGGTGGCAAACGGCCGTGTCCGGTGAGGGCGAAGGAGCCTCGGGTAAATGGGCTGCTGCTTTTCCCGGTGTGGCCGTCGCCGGCGAACAGGGTGCCATATTTCCTCTTGTAATAATCCTCCATAGAGCCGCCAGCACCCGCGTAGTCGGTGCTAAATGTCCGCCCGTGGCCGTCGTGAGTACCGGTGTGGCCGCCGTCCGCCATCAGGTAACTGTAGTGAACCGTGTCCGCCAACATGCCGCCGCTGTCGCCGCCGCTGCTGCTGGATGTCCCGGTGTGGCGACTATCCCTGAGAAAGCCGTCTGATCTCCTGGAGTAGCGATCGTCCTCCTCCTCCGAGAGCCGCCGCCGCCTGTCGCCCGTCCCCGAGTCCCTGGTTGCGTAGAGAGGCTGTTGGTAGTCCTGGGCCGGCCAGGCCTGTGTCCCGCTGGAGGCCTCGGAGGCCCAAGTGGAGCCGCTCAGCCTTTTCCTGACCGCACGGCCGGCCTTCGCCTTCTCCTCCATCCGCAGCTGCTCCAATTTCCTCTGGTACAGTGACCTGGTGCTGTCGGTGATCGGACCGGGGGACGAACCCAAACGCTGGAGCTCCCGCCGAAGGTCCTCGTCATTTGCGGCCGACGCCATTTTGGAAATGCTGCCAGCGCATGCGTAAACCGCCCTCCCGCCTCTATCCTCTACGTCCAACCCACCGGTGTGGCCGTCGCCCCCTACCAGGCGGCTGTAGGATCTTTGGTGAACCGTGTCCACTAACAAGCCGCCGCCGCTGGTTGTACCGGTGTGGCGTCCATTCCCGAAAAAGTCACCGGATTTCCTAGTGTAACGATCGTCCTCCTCCGGGAGCCGCCGCAGCCTGTCGCCAAGCCCCGAATCCCTGGTTGTGTAGTGAGGCTGACGGCTGCCCTCCTGTTGGCTGTGGGCCGGCCAGGTCGGTGTCCCGCTGGAGGTGGAGCCGCTCAGCCCGTTGCTGGCCTTGCTCTTCTCCTCCGTCCGCAACCGCTCCAGTTTCCTCCGGTACAGTGACCTGGTGCTGTCGGTAACGGGACCGGGAGACAGACCCAAACGCTGGAGCTCCCGTCTCAGGTTCTCGTCATTTGCGACCGACGCCATTTCAGAAATGCTACCAGCGCATGCGCAGAATGCTCTCGTTAGGCCTCCTCCATCTTTCCGTTCCCCCCCGTCCCAACCGCCGCGTGGAGCATGCGCACTTTCAGCACGTCGGCGGCAGCTCGGATCAGACAGCGCATGCGCACCTACGCCACCACCATCTGTTTGATCTGATATAATCACAGCTGTATTGCCCTACTGCAACAACAACATGACACTTGTATCGCTCCCTTCATGTCAGGAGGACGTCCCGAGGCGCTGGAGAGACATTGTTTCAGACCGACAGGGAGGGTGGAGGGAAAGGGGGAGGGTGACCAATGGGACCCCTCGAAGAGGAGAGACTTGAGGCGAGACTTGAAGGAGGCCGGGGAGGGGGCGAGGCGGGGGGACTGCGGGATGGAGTTCCAGAGGTTGGGGGCAGAGTGGCTAAAGGTTCGCACAGCAGCGTACCACAAACAGTCATGGGTTGAATTTAATTGACCAATTTATAATTTTTTTTGAGGGATTATTATTAGGTGTGTGGAGTAAAGAAACTTGCCCATGGTTTTGCCCTGGAATTGAACCCAGGTCTCTCACTTGTAAGGAATGCTCTCTATACAAAAAGGAATTTTCCTTCCTGAGGATTATTTTCTGGTTTAGTTTGAGTGGCAGTGTTCGGTAGAGGAAATCTTTTTGTTTGGTGAGTTCTCAGACCTACTATATATTTTAACGAACTGGAGAAAGGGTAACTTGTATTATTACCATGACCTTGTTGCAGAATTCTTTCAATGTCTTACAATGTCAAAACTGTAAGGGAGACAGAAAAACAGAAGCACACAGTTGCTGTAATGACATCATTTTATTAATTACTTAGTGACAATCAACGACAATGTTCCTTAAATGTTCAGGTATGGCGCTTAAGATTCTTCCAGCCATGACTCAATAATAATAATAATTCTTATACAGTATTTGACATAACGCTTTTCATGTCTTCTAGATGTCTCGAAGTGCTTCACAGAGTATACTGTAAAGTGAATTGACTGTATATTTGTGGGTGACTTTCTCCACGTCATTGGCCTGTTTATTGAAAAAAACAATTATTAAAAATGTTGCAGTAATTTGACATTTTATCATGGTTATCAATTCCTTTGATAATTTGGTGTTGACACCTATTGTATCATCGTTACTGCCTGTCTGATCGAGGTCAGCCAACTCAGTGTTGATCAACTGAGCCATCAGAAGGTTACTAGGTTACTAAGTGAGGCACGGGAGCAAATAGCAGGGACTCTGGCCACGATCTTTCAATCTTCCTTGGACACAGGGGTCGTGCCAGAGGACTGGAGGATAGCTAATGTTACTCCCTTGTATAAAAAGGGGCAGAAGGACAAGCCTGGTAACTACAGACCAGTCAGTCTAACGTCGGTAGTGGGCAAACTTCTAGAGTCCATAATCAGGGACAAGGTAGATCTTCACTTAGAAAGATATAGGCTAATAAAGGACAGTCAACATGGATTTGTTAAAGGCAAATCTTGCCTTACAAATCTGATAGAATTTTTTGATGAGGTAACGGAATGGGTGGATAATGGTAGCGCAGTTGATGTAGTTTACATGGACTTTCAAAAGGCATTTGACAAAGTGCCACATGAGAGACTTTTTATGAAATTAAAGGCCCATGGCGTAAAAGGGACAGTGGCAGCGTGGATCCACAACTGGCTGCGAGACAGAAAGCAGAGAGTTGTAGTGAGCGGCTGTTTTTCAGATTGGAGGGAAGTGAGCAGTGGTGTGCCACAGGGATCAGTTTTGGGACCATTGCTGTTTGTAATCTACATCAATGATCTGGACTTGGGTGTACGGAGTACAGTTTCCAAGTTTGCAGATGACACTAAGTTAGGGAGAATAGTAAACAGTGAGGAGGATAGTAGCCATCTGCAAGAGGATATAGACAAATTGGTAAAGTGGGCAGACACATGGCAGATGAAGTTTAATGCAGAGAAGTGTGAGGTGATGCATTTTGGGAGAAGAAATGAAGGGAGGCAATATAGGCTAGATAGTACAATTTTAAATGGTGTAAAGGAACAGAGAGACCTGGGGATTTGTGTTAGTGACTCGTTGAAGGTGGCAGGACAGGTAGACAAGGCTGTTAAGAAGGCATATGGGATACTAGGCTTTATAAATAGGGGTATAGAGTACAAAAGTCAGGAAGTGCTGACTAACCTCTATAGGACTTTGGTGAGGCCTCAGCTGGAATACTGTGTTCAATTCTGGTCACCACACTACAGAAAGGATGTGAAGGCATTGGAAAGGGTACAACGAAGATTTACTAGGATGGTGCCAGGATTGAGGGACTTCAGCTATGAGGAGAGGCTAGATAGGCTAGGGTTATTCTCTCTGGAGCAGAGAAGATTGAGGGGAGACCTAATAGAGGTTTATAAGATCATGAGGGGTTTCGACAGGAGCAAATAGAGAAAAACTATTTCCACTCGTGGGTGAATCTGTGACTCGTGGTCACAGATTTAAAATAGTTTCAAGGCGAAGTAGAGGGGAGCTGAGGAGAAATGTTTTCACTCAGCGAGTTGTTCGAATCTGGAATGCATTGCCTGAAAAGGTGGTGGAGGCTGATTCGATAACAACTTTCAAAAGGGAATTAGATCTTTATTTAGGGAGAACGGGTCTATTAGGCTATGGGGAGCGGGCAGGGCAGTGGGATTAAATCGCTCTTTTCAAAGAGCCGGCACAGACTAGATGGGCCGAATGGCCTCCTTTTGTGCCGTAAAATTCTATGATTCTATGATTCTAAGAGGTAAAATCTATTGATTAATTTTGTTTCTTCCGCCTTCCACCCAAAACAAGTTTGTCTTATAATATTTTTTATTCCCCAAATTGGTGCATTGGAGCGTGGAAATTTGAACTTTTTTTTTCTATCAATCTTTTGAGATTAAGGTCAGATTCTTAAACATGAAATGAAACCCATCTCACCATTGGTGACTTCTGACAAAATTTCACCCACAATCCCACGGAGAAGATTTTCATATTTCAGTAACTGCTTTGCATTCATCTTGACTCCAACTTCCAAAGGAACACAAACCTGAGCACAATTCATCAAGAAATAAAATCACAGTAGTGCGTATGAACAAATAATACTGAAATTACTGTATTCTGTTGTATTTGATTAACTTATTTCTATTTGTCCTTATTATAGCAGTCCATCTCGAAGGCTGAATGAGAAATGTAATCATTTTCAATATTAACGAATGGAATGGACTTGCCTGTTTATGTAAACTGCAGATAGAATATGTTGTAAAGCTGTTGCTGCTGTAATGGATGTATATACAGGCATCTTAAGTACATATGCTATTGTTATGATAGTAATAATCCTTGCATTTGATATATACTTTGTCCTCGCTTTACGTTGCAGCAATATAATGTTGTATATTGCAGAATACACTGTAAAGTGAATTGACCGTATATATGTGGGAGAAATGTGGCAGCCAATTGCGCACAGCTGTGTCCCACAAAAAATTGTGGGTTGAATGACCAAATTATTAAATTGTTTTGACAGATTTATTACTCATGTGGAGTCCTATAGTTCAGTGGTTAGAGCACTCGCCTTACAAGCGAGTGGGTTCGATTCCAGGCTGGGTGAAACCTTGCGCAAGTTTCCTTTCTCCATACGTCTAATAATAATTGGTCATTTCAATCCACGACTGTTTGTGCGACACTTCAATTGGCTGCTATGTTTCGCCTCCATATACATTACAGTATATTCTGTGAAGTGCTTTGAGAAGTCTAGAAGACATGAAAAGCGCTGTATCAAATGCAATGATTATTATTATTCCCTAGAAAAGTGATACGCCAATCGACTACCAATCAGATTCCTACTTATTTCTAGGTAAGCAGACTCGTATGTAGTAAGGAGACTTGCCCAATGGTTTGCCCTGCCTGGGAATCAAACCCCAGGTCCTCTCATCTGCAAGGCGAATGCAGCAGAACTCTACATTTGTATTATCAAATCATCTGAACATTGTAAATATGTATGTACACACATACCTTTTCTATCTCTCCTGCTGTTTCATCGCTACCCAAGACTTCTGGGGAACCACTTTCTTCAGATCTCCGTTGCAGGTTCTCTGCCACATTCTTCGCCATTCTTATTCTGTTTTGGACCTTTCAGTGAAAGAGCAGTTGTAAGTAACGAACAATACAGCAAGTAGCTTAATTGACACATTAAATACAACCTCAGCAAAACCAGATCTAACTTTGTTAGAGCAACGCACCTATTTGAATAATATACTGTATTTTAACCACCACTTCTCAATACCAGAAGCAGTGTACTAGTGTTCCAAGCAAGAACCTGACAAAAATAACATTTGTTCCAGCTTAATTAGACTGCAAATTTTCTTACTCCACACACCTAATAATATTGTCTCCAGAAGAAATAAAAAATTGGTCATTTCAATCCATGACTGTTTGTGGACACTGCTGTGCGCAATTGGCTGCCGCATTTCGCCCCCAAATACAGTCAATTCACTTTACAGTATATTCTGTGAAGCGCTTTCAGACGTCTAGAAAATGTGAAAAGCGCTATATCAATTGCAAGGATTATTATTGTCCTGTGAAGTTTGGAACTCTCACAGTGCCTCACAGTCCCTTTGCCTTGTTTATTTATTGCACGTTTTGAGATTTTCCTCTTCAACCACGTCTTTGTCCACTTCAGCGCCTTGGGACGTCCTCCTGATGTGAAAGGCACTCTACAAATGTCATTTTGCTGTTGTTGCCACCCACTTACTCCCATCTTCCATGATCTCCACTGCTCCTAATCCCCCATCCCCCCCACCCCTGCTCAGGTAAAAATGCCTCACTGTCCAGCCCCTTGGATGTCCTCCTGATGTGAAAGGCACTATATAAATGTAATTTGCTGTTTAAAAAAAAGTCATACAATTATCCTTTGAAGGTCAGTTGGGCTGAGGAAACTCAGAAACCCCTCAGTCCTCTCTGCCAACATAGCCACAGCACACACCACCAGGACGCTTATAATGACTTGCTTGGAAACCATCTTTGAAGCTGAAAGCAAAGAAAATGTTATCAATGGATAGGTGATTGCTTCACTTTTTTCCTCTACGCAAAGCATTATCCTGTTGTTTTTACAGATTCCTCCTATTGCAAAAGCGAAGCTGTGATTGTTGTGTTCCTGTAAGCTAAAGACTAGGTTTTGCTTCAAAACAAACCAGATTTCTGAATTATAAATAAGCAATAATCAACAGTTACCACCATTAAATGTTGGTATCAGTCTTTTACATTAATTTTGCACAGTATTTAAATCCTGAAAATGTTGACACTTGCTGTGCACTACAATACAAAAATGATCAAATAGCCATTTGTGTAAGCTTTGTTATTCATTCCATTGAAGTGATTGAAATCAAACAGCAAGTTGGCTGTTTTCTGAATCTACATTGAAACTATATATGTATTGGCTGTTAGTAAAAAAAAAGGAATTCACATTTTAACATAATCTACATTCAACATCATCCCCTACCACATTCTTCAGTCGCTTGGTCCCAAAATGATCTCTTTTTCAATTTGCTATCAAAAATAAGTACAGTAGTTCACAAATTGCAACTGACATCCACAGGCACAAACAATAAATAAGGCATTTGCAATTAAAATTGGTGCATTGATTACTTGTCTCAATTGAACTGTGCAACTAATTGTGCATCCATACATCCTTTATACATAGATATTGAAATGTAGCATTTATTACCTCGTGGTTCGGTCAGTTCTGTTGAAGAAAGCCTTCTGACTGAGCTAACTCACTTGCTTGGCTTTTATATAGCAGGTGAGTGTTTATTATAATAATGATCTCTGTATCACTGAATCTGTCCGAAAATAAAGCTTTCATTTAAATATTTGGTGTTCATAGAAACCGAAAAGACCTCATTCCCAATAAACTCTTTACAACCAGATTGTTAAGACCAGCGTCATTTATAAATGTTGGTTCCTGAGTTATTCAATTTCATCAGAATATAACAATAATAATAATATTGCCTTCCTCAGTGTGCACTGATCAATGGTCTAGTCAATAATTGTGTCATATTATTTTTATGGCTCCCTGCTTTAGCACACTATATCTAACCAAATGTCATGGACTTTTCTGGTATCGATGATTCCATGTAGACAATTACAATATCACTTTTTATTAAGTTTAGTTCCGAAATACATAACAATGTTGTAAATAAACACTCTTTATGAGTCTAAATAGTTGGGGAGGGAGGGTGGGGTGGGTGGGGAAACTACTTAGCCAAATAAATAGAAAATTAAAATAGTTGTCATCTCCAATCAATCAAAACTTACATTTATATAGCGCCTTTCATGTCAAGAGGACGTCACAGAGGACGTTGGATTGATGCACAACATATTTTGTCTGAAATTAGAAAACATTTTTCTCCAGAATGACTTCTTGTTTTTATACTATACCACATCACTGTATGCGGCTAATATGCTTCATATTAATTACAATTAATCAAATTTTATTGCAGTAATTTTACCTTTCATTTACGTTCCATGTAAATTTGTGCAAAGAAACCTCCAGCAAAACTACTCTATTCCCCCTTAAACAATCTGAAGCCAATCAAAATAGTTTATTTTCAGGAAAGACTAATATTTGTTTTGTGTCCACTGTCCAATATCAGACACACAACATATTTCTTCTCAAATCAGTGATATTAAAACAGCATTTAAAGCTTTCCCAGTGGAGTCCTGTAGCTCAGTGGTTAGAGCGCTCGCCTTACAAGTGTGAGACCTGTGTTCAAATCGAGGCAGGTCAGGGCGAAACTTTGGGCACATTTCCTTACTCTATACGCCTAATAATAATCGCTCCCAAAAAAACAATAAAATTGGTAATTTCAATCCATGACTGTTTGTGGGACACTGCTGTGTGCAATTGGCTGCCACGTTTCACCCACAAGTCAGTTCACTTTACAGTATATTCTGTGAAGCGCTGTGAGACATTAGAAGACATCTAAAAGCTCTCTATGCAAGGAGTATTATATTTATTGCATGCCAAAGATCAGATGGTAGATCTCAAAACCACAACTTAGTTTGACTATGTAGACCACAATTGTAAAAATAGCAGCAACACTGGGAAACAGTGTTATTTTTTATTGCACTATTATATAATGAGAACTCGTAATCCTTAATGCCTTTGAAATATTGCACACCGTAATCTTTCCTACAAATAACTGCAATAAATACAGTGACTGCTGGGAGAGGACTCAACTACAGTGGCTTTTATTAGTACCATTTAAGAAGTTACAAGTGGTTACACAATAATATGTGCTGCACTATATAGTCAAAGTTCAGCAAACTGTGTTTCCAGAATTGCATTCGGCGGATCTGTTAAAAACATATGTAAGACAGTTAAAATAGCTGATGTATTTTGCAGAGATTAGTGACATATTCAGTAATCATTTCAAACACATTTACACACCCACTCTCCCTCCTCACTCCCTCCCTCTCTCCCCCCAACCACCCTCACTCCTCCCCTACCCTCACTTACCCTCTCTCACACTCTCCCTCACCCTCTCTCTCCATCCCCCTTCACTCTCTCCCCCTGCTTCCCTCCCCCTTCACTCTCTCCCCCTGCTTCCCTCCCCCTTCACTCTCTCCCCCTGCTTCCCTCCCCCTTCACTCTCTCCCCCTGCTTCCCTCCCCCTTCACTCTCTCCCCCTGCTTCCCTCCCCCTTCACCCACTACCCCTGTCTCCCTCCCCCTTCACTCACTCCCCTTGCTTCCCCCTTCACTCTCTCTCCCTTCACTCACTCCGCCTGTCTCCCTCCCCCTTCACTCACTCCCCCTGCCTCCCTCCCCCTTCACTCTCTCCCCGTCTCCCTCCCCCTTCACTCACTCCCCCTTCACTCACTCCCCCTGCCTCCCTCCCCCTTCACTCTCTCCCCGTCTCACTCCGCCTGTCTTCCTCCCCCTTCACTCACTCCCCCTGCCTCCCTCCCCCTTCACTCATTCCCCCCGCTTCCCTCCCCCTTCACTCACTCCCCCTGTCTCCCTCCCCCTTCACTCACTCCCCCTGTCACTCTCTCCCCCCGCCTCCCTCCCGCTTCACTCTCTCCCCCCGCCTCCCTCCCCCTTCACTCTCTCCCCCCGCTTCCCTCCCCCTTCACTCTATCCCCCCGCTTCCCTCCCCCTTCACTCTCTCCCCCCGCCTCCCTCCCCCTTCACTCTCTCCCCCCGCTTCCCTCCCCCTTCACTCTCTCCCCCCGCTTCCCTCCCCCTTCACTCTCTCCCCCCGCCTCCCTCCCCCTTCACTCTCTCCCCCCGCCTCCCTCGCCCTTCACTCTCTCCCCCCGCCTCCCTCCCGCTTCACTCTCTCCCCCCACCTCCCTCCCCCTTCACTCTCTCCCCCCGCCTCCCTCCCCCTTCACTCTCTTCCCCCTGCCTCCCTCCCCCTTCACTCTCTTCCCCCTGCCTCCCTCTGAGTGAGTGTGAGATGACGACATTACGGAGTGCCTGTAGCTCAGTGGTTAGAGCACTTGTCTTTACAAGCATGTTTCGAATCCAGGCAGGTCAGGGCGAAACCTTGGGCCAGTTTTCTTTCTCCGCACACTCACACGCCTAATAATAATCTCGCCCTCCCCCCCCCCCCCCGCCCCACCCCACACACACAGAAAACTGTAATAAATCGGTCATTTCAATCCACGGCTGTTTGTGGGAGACGCTGCTGTGCGCAATTGGCTGCCGCGTCTCGCCCACAAATATACAGTCACTTCACTTCACAGTACATTCCGCGAAGCGCTTTGAGACACAGTCGAGAAGAAGTGATTGTTACATCAAATGTGATAAGATATGAAACGTTAGGATGATTGTAGGGGTGATTATTGTATGAGGATTATTATCGTTGTATCAAATGTAAGGATTATCATCGTATCTATTGGTGATGATTATTGTGTAAAGACTATTATCATAATTACGATGATGATGATGATGACCGCGCTGTGGCTGAAACGGGTGTGGAAAGTGCTGCTGTTGTTTTGCGACAGGTTGCTGCCTGCTGATTGGCTGGCTGTCTGGCAGCTGATTGGCTGACAGTTGTCAGGCTGGCTGCTGATTGCCTGTCTGGATGGGCTGCCTGCTGATTGGCTGACGGTCCGGCTGCTGATTGGCTGACAGCTGGCAGGCTGGCTGTTGATTGCCTGTCTGGATGGGCTGCCAGCTGATAGGCTGACGGTCAGGCTGCTGATTGGCTGGTGGCTGGCTGGCTGATTGCTGGCTGTTGATTGGCCGACTGGATGGCCGCTGGCTGCTGATTGGCTGGCTGGCTTGGCTGGCTGTTGGCGGGGCCGGGCGATGGCGGATGATGGGAGCGGCCCTCAGTGAGCCGTGTATCTATGACAGACTGGCCGACAGTGTGGAGGTGCTCCGCCGCTCCGGGGAGAGGTATGGCATGTCCCAGGCCGACATCGAGAACTTCATCGTCCACATCCTGGAGACCAACGAGCCGCACAGGGAACCTCCCCGGCACCCCAGGCTCCTGACAGCGGCCAAGGTACTGCCCACTTTGGGTGGGGGGGAGGGGAGGGGAGAGAGGTGGGGAGGGGGGTGGGGTGAGAGAGAGGTGGGGGGGTGGGGGGCTGAGAGGGGAATCAGTCGGGGGAGCCTGGAGGGGAGGGGATGAGGGGGGGGGGAGATTTAGAGTGAAGGTCGGTGGGGGGGCCTAGAGGGGGAGAGGGGGATCAGAGGGGTGGGGGTGGCTGCGAGAGAAGGGAGCTCAGGGTGGGAGGGTGGGCTAGAGAGGGGGGGGAGGGGGGGCTAGAGAGGGGGGGGAGGGGGGCCTGAGAGGGGAATCAGTCGGGTGGAGCCTAGAGTGGATTGAGAGTGGGGGTCTGAGAGAGGGGATGGAGGGATTGAGAGACAGGATGGGTGGGGGCCTAGATAGGTGGGTGGGGGGCTCAGAGAGGGAGGGGGCTTCTGTGGGGGAGGTAGGCCCAGGGGTGCTCAGAGGGGGTGGGGAGCCTGATAGATGGGGAGGGGGCCCGAGAGAGGCTCAGAGGGGTGGGTTGGGGACTGGGAGAGGGGCTCACATGGTGGGGGGGGTGGGGGGGGAACTCAGGGAGAGAGGTGTGAGAGAGAGGTGGGGGAGAGGCTGAGAGAGAGAGGGGCCTCAAGTGGGGGTGGGGGTGGTGGGGGGCAAGAGAGTGGTGAGTGGGTGGGGGGAACCGAGAGCGTGAATTTTGGGGACTGATGGGGAGTGGGAGTGGGGGCTGAGAGAGAGAGGGTGGAGGGGCCCTCAGAGAGTAGGGAGGGGTATCAAAGAGAGTGGGGGGAGGGGGGGGGGGGGGGGGGGCTTCAGAGGTGTAGCCTCACAGAGAGGGAGGGGGGCATATGATCTTGCCAACAACAATGCATTTACATTCACACAGGGTAGCGTCTCTGAGCGCTATTAGTACTGCAAATAATACCTGGGGCATTCGCAGTGGGAGGCTGCCAGATTTGACTCTGTCATATACAACCTGATCCACTTTACAGTAAATACTTTACAGTAAATCCATCGAACCACTTTGAAACATCCGATAGATGTGAAACGTGCCCCCCCCCTCTTAACTTTTTTTTTAGCAGGTAGTTGATATTAAATAAGCACAATTGCACCTAACAAGTTTAGGTGATATTGTACTGTCCAGTGAAAGAGGAACTAAATTCTGATTTCTACAAGATTGAAAGCGGAACAAAAGAAGCAAGTGATACAACACTGACTCTGGGAATTCACTGCACAGGGAGGGTGCTACATAACTAGTTGTTGTTTCCATTAAATTGTGGATCTTACCCTTGCCCTCTTTTCCCCCTTTCTCCCCTAACCCCATTTCCGCAACTGTTTGTGGGACACTGTTGTGCGCAATTTGGCTGCCGCGTTTCGCTCACAGATATACAGTCAATTTTCCTACTCCCCTTCCCCCTACCAAGACCCCTCCTCGCCTGCTCTGATCCCTACCTCTTTCCCCCCCCCCTTGTTTTCCTCTTTTCTTCTCCCCACCCCGACACCCCCCAACCCCCCCTTCTGTAAGGATTTTATATTATTATTAATGATTAATAAAATAATTTTAAAAAGCATAACAGGACAAAGCACTCATTGGCGTAGACCATTTTATCAAAGCACTGACCTGTACAGTGAGGCATAAAACACTATATTCTGTTGCATATTGTATTGCAGCTCTATAGTGAGGAGCAAAGCACAATAGTATAGTCTGCATTTTGCGCACAAATGTACAATCGATTCATTTTACAGTATATTCTGTGAAGCACTCTGAGACGTCTAGAAGACGTGAAACGCGCTATGTCAAATGCAAGGTCATTTTCAATCCACGACTGTGGGACGCTGCTGTGCGCAATTGGCTGCCACGTTTCACCCACAAATATACAGTCAATTCGCTTTACAGTGTATTCTGTGAAGCGCTTTGAGACGTCTCGAAGTCGTGAAAAGCGCCATATCAAATGCAAGATTTATTATTTATTATTAAGGATTATTATATCCCAAAGCATGTGCTGCAATACAATGATATGCCAGGCAGTGAGAGACGCAAACCACTGCAGTGCATTGTAGAGGCAAGTTAAAGCCACTGGAGAGCACACAATGCTCAGAACTTGGGAGTTCAGCAACAGGAAGTAAAGGGAGCTTCTGAAATTGTTCTCTTAGGAGCCATTGCAGACAATCTCAAGAAGAATCCCTCAGTCCCTCCACCTCGCCCCCTCCCTGGCCTCCTTCAAGTCCCGCCTCAAGACCCTCCTCTTCGACGGTCCCATCGGTCACTCCAAATCCCCCCCCTCCACCAGCTTTCCCTCCACCCTCCCTGTCCTCAGCTCAGGTCTGAAACAATGACTGTCCAGCGCCTTGGGACGCCCTCCTGAAGTGAAAGGCGCTCTACAATTGTAATTTTGTTGTTGCTTTGAAACATCCTGGGAACCATTGCTGTGCTTAAGCGTATCCAAGCCAAACTGAGAATGTCCTGCATCCCGCCTACACACGGGAATCCCAGAGATTGGTTATTTTTATGTAAATTACTACACTCGCATTTTACCCAAATGTTCTGTTCTTTTCCTCTGCTAGATTGTGGTTTCTCTGGGGCTCCTCCTGTTGACTGCCTACTGTTTCATCAGCCTGTACGGTCGATCTCATTACCAGCATGTGGTAGCAGAAGCCCAAAACTGGCCATGTCCAATCATTGGCCACATCCGTCTCTTTTGCCTCCCAATTGCCAAAAAGTACAATCTAGAAGGTAAGGTGGCCTTTGAAAACTTACGGGTTCCTGAGTTGAAAATCACAAAGGACTTGTGAATGTCGGGAGGACGTAAGCGAGTGTTTGTATGCAAACTTTTCAGGTTTTTGCATTTTCTCCGCATAAGGTGGGGAGTGTGTGTTTTGATCTTGTCTACAACAACAGTCGACTGTCCAATAGTTGGATTACCACTAGCTTCAGCATAATGTCTCAGTATTAAAAAGAGAACTGAAATATAGTACAGAACTTTGTTTTGGCTAATAAAGTACTACATTTGTTGTAATAATCATATTCCTTGCATTTGATGCAGCAGGTTATCTCGTCATTCAGATGTCTCAGAGCGCTTCACAGAATGTACTGAAAAGGGGAATTGACTATATTTGTGGGCAAAATGCAGCAGCCGATAGCACAAAGTAGTGTCCCACAAACAGTCGTGGATTGAAGTGACCCATTTATTGTAGGTTTTTGTTTTGAGGGATTATTATCGGGCGTGTGGCGTAAGGAAACTTGCCCAAGGTTTTGCCCTGCCTAGGAATCGAACCCAGGTCCTCCCGCTTGCATGTGGATGAAACACGGCTGACAATTGCTCACAACAGTGTCCCACAAACAATCGTGGAATGAGTGACCAATGTGTATCTGATTGCTACAACTTATATGCAGATTGCCTAATGGTCAGTTTTTTCTTTTAGGGTTTCATGAATGGGGGTGTTTTGGTTGCAAACGAACATACTCTCAGCTCCTACCCAACTGCACTGAATGCGCTGCCTTGACCACTATTGGAAGAGTGAGTGACCTAACGCACATCTCCAAATATAACCACCGAATCGTACAACCAGTTGTAATCAAGGTAAAGTTTTGCTATTTTTTCTTTGGTGTGCATTGTACACAACCTGTATTCCACACATAAATTTGAAAATAAAACTTTCTTGGAATCTGACTATATATCCTACACGCTCCATCCTATAATGCCTTCCCCTCGCCCCCTCCCTTGTCTCGTTTAAGACTCACCTCAAGAAACCTTCTACCGTACCTATGGTTACCCTCCTATCGCTACCCTCCACCCCTCCTGAACCCAACCATCAACAACAACAACAACAAATTACACTTATAAAGCACCTTTCAAGTTGGGAGGACGTCCCAAGGCGCTGCACAGGAGGCGTGTGACCCGAGCTGGGAGGGGAGTGTTCGGGAAGGGGTGAAACACGTAAGGGAGGTCGAAAAATTCGGGGTGGAACAAAAGGCACGGTCGAAGAGGAAAGTCTTCAAACCGGCCTTGAAAGAGAAAAGGGAAGAAACGAGACGGAGGGATTGTGGGATGGAATTCCATAGGGTCGGAGCAGAAAAACTGAAGGCCCGGCCTCTGATGGTGGGGCGGTTCGGGCGGGGAGCTTGGAGCAGTCCAAGTCCTGCTGAACGGAGGGTCCGGGTGGGCTTGTAGGGGGAGAGTAAATTGGTTAAATAGGGTGGGGCAAGGCCATGTAAGGCCTTGAAAGTGAGGACGAGGATCTTGAACTCGATCCTCTGGAGGATGGGGAGCCATTGGAGACGGGCGAGGGTGGCGGTTATGTGGTCGCGGAGGCGGGTGCGGGATAATACACGGGCTGCAGAGTTTTGGATGACCTGCAGCCTGTGAATGGAGGAACTGGGGAGGCCGACGAGGAGAGAGTTTCCGTAGTCAAGCCTTGAGGTGATGTACGCGTGCACGAGTGTTTCGGCAGCGTGGGGGGTAAGATAATTGCCGAGCCTGGCAATGTTGCGCAGGTGGAAGTAAGCGGTGCCGGTCAAGGCACGGATGTGGGGGAGGAAGGAGAGTTTTTGGTCGAACGTGATGCCGAGGTTCCTGACTGGCTTTGTGAGGTGGAGAGTACAGCCTTGGATGTTGAGGCTGGCAGCGCCCAATGTGCGGAGGCGCTGGCTTGAGCCGATCAGGAGGGCCTCGGTCTTACTCACGTTCAATTGGAGGAAGTTGTCCCTCGTCCAGGACTCGATGTCGGACAGACATGCTGTCAGAACATCGATGGTCTGGGGGTTGAGGGATGAGGCAGAAAGGTACAACTGGGTGTCGTCCGCAAACATGTGGAAATTTACCCCATGTTTGCGGATGACATCGCCCAGAGGGAGCGTATAAATGGTGAAAAGGAGGGGGCCGAGGACAGAGCCCTGAGGGACGCCGTGTGAAACTGTGCGGGGGTTTGAGGAGAAACCGTTGGAAGATACAAAATGTAAACGATGGGTCAGGTAGGAATGGAACCAGTCAAGGACTGTGCCTTAAAGGTTGAGGTGGGAGGAAAGACGTTGGAAAAGGATGGTGTGATCGACTGTCAAACGCAGCAGACAGGTCAAGGAGGACGAGGAGGCAGAGGGAGCCCTGGTCACAGGCGGTTAGGATGTCATTTGTAACCTTAACCAGGGCAGTTTCTGTGCTGTGAACAGGGCGGAAACCTGATTGGAGGGGTTCAAGGAATGAGTGAGTTGAAAGGAAAGAGCGGAGCTGGGAGGCAACCACTCTTTCAAGGACCTTGGATAAAAACGGGAGGTTGGAGATGGGTCGATAGCTTGATGGTTGCGACGCATCAAGGGAGGGTTTCTTCAGGTTAGGGGTGATGGTGGCTGTTTTAAGGGAGGTAGGGACGGTGCCTGAGGAGAGGGAAAGGTTGATGGTGTCAGAAATGAGCGGGGCCAGAAGGTGGAGCTGGGTGCAGAGGAGGGGGGTAGGGATGGGGTCCAATGAACACGTGGTGGGTTTCATGGAGGTGATTATTTTAGTGGTTGAAGCTCGGGTGCAGATCTCTTGACTGTCGAGCGCCTTCAAACGTCTTCCCGATGTAAAAGGCACGATACAACTGTAACTTCTTGTTGTTGTACACAATAGAGTTGACAGCTTTTTCGTGTGGAAATGTTTCCTTTCTATAATTAGTGTGATACTGAGCTTTCAGCTTTCTGTGCATCCTGTTGCTTGTAGAGTGGATCAACTGTGTCGTTATCATATGAGGATCTGAAACGCTTACATTCCAAATACAAGGAGTACATGGACGTATACGGTGAGCTTGGCAGTGAAGCAACTGAAAACTCTTTCGTCTTTCCAGAAGAGGAATCCAACCTAATTGTTCACTGGTACGATGAAATGTATTGAACCCAGATAAAGGATAACTCTTATCTTTATTTACACCGGGCCTTCCAGCAATTATTTAAAAGAGAAATAATGTGTGTGAGGTAAAGTAACATGGGGGAGCTTGAAGAAATATCGCGGAATGGAGACTTGATGTAAATACATATTCTGTGAATTTGGAAACAAATGCATCTTAACCAAAATTGTTTTGATTAAATATGTCATCAGTCTTTTTTTTAATAAGCTTTTTAGAAACTGCATCTGTTAATACTTAAACCAGAAGTAATATTCTAGCACTGTTTGTTGTGAAGACAAAACAAACAACCTCTGACTCGCTTTGCTTTAGTACATATTGTTAACTCTTAGTTTTTTTTATTATCAATAAATTATTCAGCGGTGAGCAATTTCTTTGGAGAGACATGTCCAGTTATTGATGGTTCTGTTTTTCAACTGTTTGAAAAAAATGTTTAACTTAGATTTTTTTAATTCCAATTAATTGGAATAATTATGTGCTACAATCCTGACTTTTAGCGAATGATTCGGCATTATGTATCAATCTCCCCTGTGTTTACTACGATTTGGTGATTCAAATTCCAATTTCCCTATTGTAATATTGTATATAATGTACAGAGACATGCATGAGGAACATTCACAATCCAAATGCATTTGATAGCTTAAAGTTGTATCATGTACATTGTTAGGATTAAATGTCTATACCACTGGAAATAGCACTCGTATGCTACAGATCAACTACCCATTTTGCAATGGTAAATGTGGCTTTGTTATAAGATAGGTAAAATAGACAGTGGCAATATAAAAGTGTACCATTAAATATCTGGGACGTGACAAAATGAATGTTAGCTACACCCCACAGTTCCACCTAACTTGGCGTAATTTGCAAAATTGTCTACCTGAGTCTGCAAATCGAAATCCCAATGCAGACCTTTGAATCAGGGCAAAACCTTAGGCAAGTTTCCGTACTACACACACAGACTTGCACACTCCTCTGTTTACCAGCACCTTGGGACGTCCTCCAGTCTTGAAAGGTGCTCTAAAGTGTAATTTTGTTGTTTTTGTTGAATCACCTAGGCTTAAAATTTTCCTTGATTTCAAACTAGCTTCCCGAATAAAATATTTTCGGTTGCCTTCTCTTCAGCCAATTGCTAGTATGATCCGTCCCATGTCTTACCCCTGATACTCTCGTGTTGGACTCAGTACAACTTCAAGGCAATAAACTGTGCAAGGAATCATAATATCTGAGACATGAATCTTGTAGTCTCTTGTGATAATTGCTACCCTATTGCCACATTTCTTTGCTACTTATGCTGTTGTGAGTTTAATCAAATTACTTACGCAAAATAATGCCGGCACAATTATTGAAGAACTCGCTGCATTTGTGAATTTTGTATATATGAACAGTGTTGAAGCAAATTTCCATCTTAATTCCCTGCAGGAAAACACAGCATCTAAATGGGAAACATGTCTTGCGAGCACTTTTTCCAAACTCCAGCTTGTTGCCTTTTGAGAATAAAGTCTTACTGAAGAAGTGCTTAATAACACCAAATCGCGGTTCTGCAGTTCAGCTCTTGGTAAGGAAAAAAACCTTCATTAACTCTCCTTATTGGTCGAGTTTAACTTCAGTTCCACAGATCAGGCAATAATCGTTCAAAATTGAAAAATCCACTTGACCAAATGCATACGTCGATGAAAGTAGATTATTCCAGTGGAGTGTGAGGAAGCAGCAATTCTATGGTGAAATATCATTTTGCACTTTCTTTCGCAGTTTAAATAGTGTGTGCTTAATAAAAAAAATCATTTATTAAAAGGCATATTTCCAAAAATAAAAGGTGGAACGTTTGTTATTTGTAGTTTGTGATTTGGAACCAGAATAAGAAATGTTGCAGAATTTTATAAACTAGGAGCCTCTCTTTCTCCTTTATATTCTAATCAACCTGCTGCGCATTGTTATAATTTTCTGCTTGTATTATGTATAACCTCATCTGTAGCATATAAATAGCACTTTTACTACGGAAGAAACAGCGCTCCCTTGACGGGACACTACCCCGCGTGAAGGGCGCTGTATAAATACAAGTTGTTGTTGAATGCCCAATGTTGAATTCATGCTGCGTGTGTTCGTCAGTCTCACCAACTTCAGGTGGGACACAGTTGGCTCTCTGTGGGTGGAGGTCACCTCAATCTCCATATTGATGCTTCTGAGCAATGTGCCGAACGCTGTGGCCCCTTCTTCGTTCTGCTGGGAGAAGGTGACATTGGTGAGTACGTCTCCTAGTTCTTTACGCTTTACATGGTGAGGAGCAATACGTTTCTCATGACTTTGGTAGCTTCTATTCACTCACACTAAAACTGAGTGAAAGCCAGATGGGCAAGACTAGTATAACTAACTAACTAACTGTAAATTACCAGCTTACAACGCCTATCATTTTTTTGGATCTGGCCTGATCAGTTTTACCAATGATGTTGATAACAATGTGATTTACAACTGCAGTAAAAGTGTATTCGTTACATTCTGTAACATATGCTCATTTTTCCTTCATCTGAAGATGGAAGTTATTGAGCTCAATGAATAGGCTGAGGATACATTGGCTGCTTTATATGGGGCTTGTAATTGCACGAGAGCTGTAAAACATTTAGTTCTGGATTGTAACATCACCTTGAATCCTTTTAATATATGCCTAGGACACTGACCCACATTCTATGTATTGCATATGAAAGCCACATTAAGTAAATCACCATTTTACAAGTAGCTTTTCTTGCCTTTTAGTTTTATTGTGGAAAAGCAATCCATTCTTCCAAAGTAGGCAATTTAGTATTTTTCTTGTGTACGGCATGAGTGAAAGAAGTCGTGATACAAAAAACGATTTGATATAACAACTATCGTTATGATAATATGTGCTGATTTAATGCGTTTTATTTTGTTGCAGTTTATGCAAATTCTGAATATTGGAGGATGACCATTTCACCAGCTGGAGAACAAACGGTCATTGTATGCATTGGATCCGTCTGACTGAAGATGCCCTCGACTGAAGATGATACCAAACGACGGCATCCCCTGTAGAGAGGTGTTACAGCTACACATCTACTGAAAATTAATTGCATCCGCATCTGCGGCCAGACATCTGTTCTAAATTGACTGATGCTGTGCTGAGGCGGTTTTGCTTTGAACATTCTGGTTAAGTTGCACTTCACAACTGCCCAACTGAAGCTGACACCGTTGCCTATTTTGTAACCTGAGTATAGGCTCTTGCAATAGATCTTGGGTTTCTTGTCTTTTGCAAATTTCTCTTTGTTTACAGATGATGCAGAGAAACTTGTTACTAATATTCTTTTGAGGCTGGTGGAAAGTGTAAGTTTTGTTTTTATTCGACCATGTTGGCACCATCGGAGACAAGTGATCTGGGCAAAATTATATTTAATATGTTTTCAGGAAGAAATGACTACTACTTTGCCGTTTAATTTAGAAGACACGAACCGAAGAAAATATAGTAATTGTAAAGCAATGAACAAAAGGGCATTTTGAGTTTTTGTCTGTGTGTGCGGAGGGAATAGATTGTAAATATGTTCTCCCCCTAAACGGAAGATAATGGTACAGCACTTGTTACTTTGCTTAAAGCACAGTCCGTGTAATTATGTTTAAAATTGACTTTTACTTGGGAGTTCTCATCTATGGAACATGGTGGTTTGGAAAACTTGCTTTAGACATGCAAACATGTACATATTTTCCAAATGGAACTTTGTAAAATGTTACTTTTGTGTACATATAATATATTTGTATATCTGTAAGGGAATCTTTGCAATATCTTGCCGTTGATTTAAATAGGCAAAGACCTTCAAATCAAAAGTAATTGTTACATGATGTTGAAACAACTTATGCAAAATAAAATGTGTGTGAGGTACCATAATTTATTCTATTTTCCCCCCTCTTCCCTTTGTTTCCCTTTTCTCCTTTTAAGTTTTGGGAAAAAAATCCTTTTATTGCCATTTAAATGTAATATGAGCTGGCCAATATTCCTTTGATTTTTAAAAAAATGTTTTGTGGATTTTGCCTACGTAACAACATTCTACATTAAAAACAAGTATTATTTATTTCTTATTGTCTTTTGATTCATTCATTGATTTAGGTACCATCAGCCCGTGTCTGATGGATATTAAGGGTGGATATTCAGGTGGATATTAAGGCATCAAACCCTGTTGAAACGTTTCACTTTGAAGTGAAATAGTTAATCGAATGTGTGCTGACAGCTTGGCTTAGTAGTAGATCTCTTACCTCTGAATCAGAAGATTGTAGCTCCAAAAACCACTTCAAAAGGAACTTGAACTTGCGTAGTCTAAGCTAACGGACCAATGCAGTGCTGAGGCGGAAGGGGGTGTCCTTCGGATGATCCCATTAAAAGATCCCACGACACTACGAAAAGAGAAGGGTGCTTCTCCCGTTGTCCTGGCCAACAATCTTCCCCAAAATAAAATTGGTCACTTGTTTCATGGCTGCTTGTGGGACATTGCTGCGCATAATTGTGCTGCTGCGTTTGCCTGTCAATACACAGATGCTCCATTTCACAGTAAAAATCTTTTGTAACAAAGAAAGGATAACAATCGTTGCATTTGGTATAGTCCCGTGTCATGTACAGTAGTCAAGACGTCTCAAAGCGCTTCACAGAATATACTGTAAAGTAAGTTGACTAGATTTTATGGGCAAAAAGTGGCAGTACAATTGCACACAGCAGAGTCCTACAAACAGATGTGGATTAAATTGACCAATTTATTATTTTTTGTAAGGATTATTATCAGGCATAATTCCCAACAGGGCAAAATCTTGGAGCAAGGAAGCTTGCCCAAGGGCTTGCCCTGTAGGGAATTGAACCCTGGTCTCTCGCTTGTGAGACGAGTGCTCTAACTACCAAGCTACACTGAAAGCACACCCGCAGACGAGACGAAAATAACTGACTTCACTGCATTTGGCTTCCCGCTTCTCACGTTGTTTACAGCTATCAGTTAATGGTTAGTGGCTGAGTTAACCTGATTAGACAATGTGTGTGTGAGAGAGAGATAGCTTTTTGCCCATAAAATATAGTCAATAGTGGAATTCCAAAAGTGCTTCAAAGGATATACTGTGAAGGGGAGTGAATGTGTGTGTTCAGACAGATATCAAAGATCTTATAGGTAGTTTTTCCAGGTGTCCCAAGTCAACAACTATCGAGGTTATTTTCTTTCACATAATGATTACTTATAGTTGTTGCTGTATGTAAACTGACTGCCTGGTTTGCCTAGAAATACAGTCACTACAGGTTACAGTCAATCTTGTGAAGTGCTTTGAGACTTTCTGCCATCGTGGTAAATAACTTTTGTAAGCATTTATATTTTTACACATGAATACTGATGTCATGTATTCCATTAGATAACAACAAGCTCAGTTTGTTTTAGTCCTAGGATTCAGATCTGAAAAAGATAGCCAAGGCGTATGCAGCCAAATGCATGTGGAAACTTAACCAACCCTGACAGAGGTCGTGTGGGAGAAAACTTGTTTGCAGGAACTGGTCCATTCAACATTGGGGAAGCAATGTAGGAGAAAGGTTGATTACACAAGTAAAATATGTAGACTATACTCATATATAAAACCTTATCAAATTCTCTGAATCAAACATTTTGGTTGAACCCACAACAACAAAAATAGCTTGCATTTGCATAGCACTCTTCGCATGGGGTAGTGTCTCTGAGCGCTGTTAGTACTGCCAGTAATACTGAGGTTAATCATTAAGTGGGAGGCTGCCATGTTTGCTTCTGTATGTGGAGTCCTGTTGTTCAGTAGTTGCAGCACTCGCCTCGCAGGCAAGAGATCTGTGTTCGATTCCCGGCAAGGCGAAACCTTGGGCAGGTTTCCTTACTCCGCACGTCCGATAATTATCCCTCAAAAAACAACAATAAATTGGTCATCTCAATCTACAACTGTTTGCTGGACGCTGCTGTGCACAATTGGCTGCCGCATTTTGCCCAGTCAATTCACTTTATAGTATATTCTGTAAAGGGTGTAGAGACATCTAGAAGACGTGGAAAGCACTACATCAAATGCAAGAATTATTCTTATTACAATAAGATTATCTTATTATTACAATCTGATCCAACTTTATAGAAAATACACTTCACTGTAAATCCATTGAAGCGCTTTAACACATTCTACAGATGTGAAAGGTGCTGTATTCCTCATTTTATACAGGTACTTGATATTTAATTGAATACAAAGTAAGAACAATTATGGATCTTTCATTCTCAGCTTTGGTAATATTGTAGAGTGAAAGAGGAATTGAATTCTGTTTGGGATAAGATTGAAAGCGGAACAAAGCAGGAAATAACACGAAATTGACATAAGGCAAAAGAACATAATAGGACAAAGCTCTCATTGGGGTAAAGTATTATATCAAAGCACTGACAAAGTAGGACAATGAGGCATGAAGCAATATATTGTACTGCATATTTTACTAGAGCTCTATAATGAGGAGCAAAGCATCATATTGTACTATATTATTATATCCCAAAACATGTGCTGCAATACAATGATATGCCAGGCAGTGAGGGACGCAAAACACTACAGTACATTGTAGAGGCAAGCTAAAACCACTGGAGAGCACACAATGCTAAGAAACTGCAGATCAGCTGAAGATTTGCTGTACATTGTTGGAACGAACATCATAATCACACGAACAACAGTAACCTCCTTCCGTAAGTCAGCAATAGGAAGCAAAGAGGGTTTCTGAAACTGAGCCTTTGTAGACAATCTCCAGGACCAAAACCATTTGTAAAAAGAAATAATGCACCCATTGCCATAAACAGCCATGAAGTGAATGATCAATTTTTATTTGGGCGAATGTAATAATAATAATAATCCTTGCATTTGATTTGATACAGCGCTTTTCAAATCTGATCGACGTCTCAAAGCGCTTCACAGAATACACTGTAAAGTAAATTGACTGTATATTTGTGGGCGAAACGCGGCAGCCAATTGCGCACAGCAGTGTCCCACAAACAGTCGTGGATTAAAAATGTGTTTTATTTTGGACGGATTATTATTAGGCGTGTGGAGTAATGAAACTCAAGGTCTCACGCTTGTAAGACAAGTGTTAGCCACTGAGCTACAGACAGTGAGAGAAACTCCCTTCTCTTTTCACACCCTGCCACGGGATCTTTAATGTCCACCTGAACAGACATGGACAAGACCTGAACAGGCAGATAGCAAACTTCTGAACACAATGAACAATACTATAATGGTACTATAATGAAGATATAGTGAATACCCAGTACCAGTAGATTTTTTCCTTCATACTCTCTCCCCGAGTGTCAATTTGCACTCGGGGAGTGCAAATTGACACTCCACCAGCTTTCCCTCCACCCTCCCTGTCCTCAGTTCAGGTCTGAAACAATGACTGTCCAGCGCCTTGGGACGCCCTCCTGAAGTGAAAGGCGCTCTACAAGTGTAATTTTGTTGTTGCTTTGAAACATCCTGGGAACCATTGCTGTGCTTAAGCGTATCCAAGCCAAACTGAGAATGTCCTGCATCCCGCCTACACACGGGAATCCCAGAGATTGGTTATTTTTATGTAAATTACTACACTCGCATTTTTACCCAAATGTTCTGTTCTTTTCCTCTGCTAGATTGTGGTTTCTCTGGGGCTCCTCCTGTTGACTGCCTACTGTTTCATCAGCCTGTACGGTCGATCTCATTACCAGCATGTGGTAGCAGAAGCCCAAAACTGGCCATGTCCAATCATTGGCCACATCCGTCTCTTTTGCCTCCCAATTGCCAAAAAGTACAATCTAGAAGGTAAGGTGGCCTTTGAAAACCTACGGGTTCCTGAGTTGAAAATCACAAAGGACTTTGTGAATGTCGGGAGGACGTAAGCGAGTGTTTGTATGCAAACTTTTCAGGTTTTTGCATTTGCACAAGGTGGGGAGTGTGTGTTTTGATCATGTCTACAACAACAACAAAATGTCATGTGTATAGCGCCTTACATTTGCGGAGTCCTGTACCTCAGTGGTTAGAGCACTCGCCTTACAAGCGTGAGACGTGCGTTCGAACCCAGGCCAGTCTGGGCAAAACCTTGGGTAAGTTTCCTTATTTGACACACCTATAATACCTCACAAAAAAATAATAATCCCTCCAAATAATAAAATTGCTCATTTTCAATCCACGACTATTCGTGGGACGCTGCTGTGCGCAATTGGCTGCCGCAATTTGCCCACATATATACAGTCAATTCACTTTATGGTATATTCTGTGAAGCGCTTTGAAGACATGAAAGGTGCTATATCAAATGCAAGGATTATTATTATATTTGCGAAGCAGAAATGTGCTGAAATAAAGATTTTAAGCAGTCCCTTTTGAAGTGTTAGTCATTTAAGATTTGCAATCTAATCTTTGAAAAATTAAGCAAATGTTAAAGGAGGATGAAGCTGAAGCAAGTGGCAGTAATAGTCCAGTGTTGAAATATTATTATTATAATAATAAATACTGTAATAAGTATTATTACAGTATAATACAGTACATGTAAAGCTGTATTCTTCTTTTTACACTTGGTTTGTTTTGCTTGGATTCCACCACCTTCTCGGGGCCACTGTGCAATCGTTTCCACCCTTAAATGGAATGCAATCCTCCCAATAGCGTTTGTCTGTAAAACAGCTGTTGTTTTTAAGACATTTAATGCAATCCAGTTGAAGACTGAGTTCTTCAATGAGTCACACAAGGTACGAGAGGATACTTTTCACCCTTTTTTCCTTCATTATGGAGCTACAGCTGTCTTTTGTCCATGATGTTGCAAGCTATTGTTGGTATGATTTAGTAATAATAATAATCCTGTATATTTGTGGGCGAAACGTGGCAGCCAATTGTGCACAGCGGTGTCCCACACGCAGTCGTGGATTGAAACAACCAATTTTATTATTGTTTTTTTTTGAGGGATTATTATCAAGCGTGTGGAATAAGAAAACTTGCCCAAGGTTCTGCCCTGCCTAGAATCGAACCAAGATCTCTCGCTTGCAAGGCAAATGCTCTAACCACGACAGGAGCTACAGGACTCCACTAGAAGAATATATCTTTACAAAACCAGTATAACTGACTCTTTGAAACACAAGGAATGTCATTGCAGTGAAGTTGAGTTGGTACCCGGGCAAGAACAATAACAAAATACAGTACAACAAAGTTACATTTATAGAGTGCCTTTCATATCATGAGGATGTCCTCACATCGGGAGAAGCTGCCAATTACATTCACTATTTTCACTTCCACGTGTGCGTATGTGTGGACATCAGATGTGTGGGAGAGCATCGTACAATTTGTAACCTGATTGAATAAAAACATTAACAAGTGACTTTATGGGCCCATTACTCCCATCATCGCATGGCTCCACCGACTTCCCATCTTCCAGTGGGAAGACCGTGTACAGTACTCCCTTTCAAATTCCTCCAAAGCCTTGCCCCATCCTACCTCAGTGACCTCCTCCAATCCAACGTGATCCCCCCCAATGTCCAGCAAACCTATTCTCTTCCTTGACTTTGTTTCCAACGCTACACTTTAGTTCGTCCTTGAGAACACAGACACGTAAATCGTGTTTTTGACCAACCGTTGCATTATTTGCAGATTTTCATCGATGTGATTTTTTTAAAAGAAAAAATAGCTTTCATGAATCATAGCAACAACTTTGCCAGCAGTTTCACCATAGGGTATGTTGTCCAGCACCTTGGGATGTTCTCCCGACGTGAAAGGCGCTATACAAATGTAATGTTGTTATTGTTAATGTTGTTCTCCAGTGTGATATGTTTTTACTTTAAAGGAACCCATTTCCATTTGAGTTGAACCAACACTGCCATAGGTTGAAGCAACTGTTGATTTTATACAAAGTAGTTATGTTCTGTAGAAAGATAATGTTGCTGTATTTTGTTGGACAGATGTACAGGAGTAAGCCCGGGGGGACTGCACAACACATGTAATTTTTCTGTTGCCATCTGATCTCTCTGCAGCTGATGTATACACACAGAAAGAATACACATAGCCACAGCCAAGTATGTGCTCACAATATCAAATTGCTTTGAGAATCGCATTGCTCTCTGGCACAGGTTTGTTCAAAATTTTCCTTGGCCGATAAAGAAGTTCAAGGTTTAGAATAACGTAATTGTATAGTCTGTGACACCACCTAGTTTTGTTTCCTGTCTAGTATGAATGATGCATACAATAAATGCTAATTGTTTGATTATTTGTGTTTAGCACATGTGTGCGTTTTAAAATACTTTTGTCCAACTTGAAAAAACAACAATGGAGTATTATGAGAGATAGATATGAATAGAGGGTGTATTTTTCACCAACTGCTGAAAATAGGTACCACTAAAAGTCTTTTCACTTTTATAGAATAGGCACTGAGGGACTGTTTCCCCTGGTAGGAGAATCTATAACCAGGGGTCACAGTCTTAGAATTAAGGGTCAGCCTTTTAGAACAGAGTTGAGGAAACATTTCTTCACTCAGAGGGTACTGAATTTATGGAATTCCCTACCCCAGAAGGCTGTAGATGCTCAGTCCTTGAACATTTTCAAGGCTGAGACTGATAGATTTTTGAAAAATAGAGGGATTAGCGGATATGGGGATAGGGCAGGTAATCAGTTAGGTGAGAAGATCAGCCATGATCTTATGAAATGGCGGAGCAGGCTCGAGGGGCCAAATGGCCTACTCCTGCTCCTGATTCTTATGTTCTTATGTTCTAAGAAATTCCATTAGAATATAATAATGAACAGGTTTCATATTAAGATAAGCCCAGGAAACCATTTTGCAACCCCAAAACATACACTAAATTCACTTTACAGTATATTTTGTGACGCCCTGTGAGACATCTCGAAGACTTGCTCAAATGGAAGGATTATTATTATTATTATTATCAATATTACAAAGCTGACTTTCCAGCTTTGTAGCATTTAAAATAGTCAACATGTAAAATCATGCACAATCTTGTAATAGCTTAGAACACATGTCGGTGATTTGTTGCTGTCACACAGTAGCACGTTGTTGTGACACTAATGAATTTGAATAAAGACAATTTCCATTTCACTAGTGCCAGGCAGAACCTCGCTTATACAAGTGTCATTTTTGTTTGTTGTTGTTGCTTCCCACCGTACCCCCCCCCCCCCCCCAACAACAACAACAACAACAACAAAGTGACACTTGTATGGCGCCTTTCACGTCAGGTGGACGTCACAAGGGGCTGGACAAGTCATTGTTTCAGACCCGAGCTGGGGACAGGGAGGGTGGAGGAAGAGCGAGGGATTTGGACAAATATACAGTCAATTCCCTTTACAGCATATTCTGTGAGGCACTTTGAGACGTCGATGAGATGTGAAAAGCGCTATATCAAACGCAACGATTATTATTATTATTATAATATGGTGACAGACGAGTGGCTGGTCTCACCAAAAGCTCCTCGTTCTTGTCTGTGACCTACACACCTTTATCCCCCAGTGCATCAAATTCAATATCCTCACCCAAATCTTTATATCCCTCCATGGTTTTGCACTCATCTTATCTCCAAGACCGCTCCTTCCGCTCAGGAGACTCTGGGCTTCTCCACGTCCCCCACCTGGCCCGCTCCACCATCAGTGTCCAGTCCTACAGCCTTTCTGTCCCCACCCTATGGAACTCCATTCCACATTCCCTTCACCTCACTCCCTCCCTTGCTTCCTTCAAGGCACATCTCAAAAACCACTCTTCGACCGAGCGTTCTGCCACCCTCCCTGTACTCCATCCTCCCCAATCTCAAGCCCAAATCCCTAACTGTCCAGCGCCCTTGGGACGTTATCCCAAAGTGAAAGACGCTATACAAATGTACTTTGTATTTTATTGCAAGACCTCCTCAAGCAGTACCAATATGGTGCTCTTTGTGCTCAGGGGTTTCCAACCGGTTTCACAAGTCCTGGCCCCTGGAAATTCATCCCAGATTCCCTTCGCTCGCCTCCTTCAAGGTTCTGACGAACAGGACATTCAGCCTGCTGAGCTGAGAGGTTGATAAGGTGAATTAGGAAGGCCGACAAGCAGGGCGTTGGTGTAGTTTAACCGGGCTGTAATGAAGGCACAGATGAGGGTTTCAGCGGCCTGGGGAGTGAGGTAGTGACGGAGTCAGGCAATATTGTGGAGGTGAGGAAAGCAGAGCGGATCGTGGCTTGCATGTGGATGAGGAAAGACTATATCAAAGACGTGATATGGTACTGTATCAAATGTAATGATTATTATAACATGAATAATAATATTAATACTCTTTGCATTTGATTTAGCGTGTTTCACATCTCAAAGCGCCTCACAGAATTTACTATAAAGTGAATTGACTATATATTTATGGGTGAAATTCTGCAGCCAATTGTGCACAGCAATGTCCCACAAACAGTCGTGAATTGCAGTGACCAATTTATTATTGTATTTTTTTTCTTGATGGATTATTTATCAAGTCTGTGACGTTAGAAAACTTGCCCAAGTTTTCACTCTGCCTGGAATCGAACTCAGGTCTCTCGCTTGCAAGGCGAGTGCTCTAACCACTGATGGGTGGACACTTTAGTTTTTAATGATTCCTTAACAGTATTCAGAAGTGATGTTTCATCCTCAAGACACAAGGGAGTTTCCTAATAATTTCCCAGGTAAACTTAATCATTCACATCATGTTTGGGTGACATTGTTGTGCGCAATTGCTTTGAGATGGTTATTACTAAGACAGATACAATAGCTAGTTCAAAACAATCGTTTCACAAGCTAATCATTTTTCAGATGGGGTTCCGAATCTGAAGATTTTTAATGCTAATCAGAAATCAACAGTCGGATATCGATTGAATCGTTATCTACGAAATCCTTCACTGTGGAGTATGGCAAAAAATCTCACTAGAAGTAGCTTATTTCTTCGTCTCACATTAAGTTGAATACCAAACAGCAAATATCATCAAGAGGAAAATAGAAATAACAAAAGGTGATTTTTCTGTCTGTCCGCTGGTTGTGTCCGTTGAACCCACTGTTGAAACGAAAGGAAAGAAAAGTGGTTATATACTTTCATTAGAAATTAAAATTCTGCATAAGTTCTTAAAATGCTCTGCATTTAAAATGGCAAAGTTGACCTGGCTTACTTCTAATGGTATTCTATCTTACATTTAGTTGCTGCACTACTTTTACCATGTTTTATATCCACCCACAAAATATACAGTCAATTCGCTTGATATATATGATATTTAATATATTGTGTGAAATGTTTTGTGTCTCAAAGCTTTGTATGCTGAAGTACCCAAGTAGGCTGTTAATTCATCTTACTGAAGGCTGGCAACTTCTGGGAATGCCCAAATAATAAGTCAGTCATAACATATGAACAATAAACTTTTTTTAAACTTACAGTTTTAGAAGTCTTAGTTAGTCTCCTATAATTGTGAATGAGAGAACTATAATCCGTTTGCTAATCATCAGTGCTTTCCCTCAAAAAGTACATTTCTGGACACTATGAACTCAAGGCAATATGGAGGCTCTTGAGTTATGCCTTGAAGGAGGCAAGGGAGGGATAGTGGGATGGAGTTCCAAAGGTTCGAACCAAAGAGGCTGAAACCCCAACCGCCGATGGTAGGGCGGATCGGGGAGGAGACATGGAGCCTGCTGAAGGAAGGGAGCAGAGAGGTTGACAAGGGTTCAGGTTTAGCAGGTCAGAGATATAGGAGGGGGCAAGGCGTGGAGGGCCTTGAAAGTGAGGACAAGGATTTTGAATTCTATCTTCTGAAGTTCTGAGGCCTGATGAGCCTGTGGAGTTGGACGAGGATAGAGTTGTGGGATCATGGAGCCTGGTGCAGATGAGGATATGAGCTGCAGAGTTCTAGATTATCTGCAGTTTGTGGAAGGAAGAGTTGGTAAAACCAGCAAGTAGGATGTTGGCATAATCGAGCCTGGCTGTGATGAAGGCATATATGAGGGTTTCAGTAGCATGAGGCAGTGGCGGAGTTGGGAAATGTTGAGGAGGTGGGGGAAGGCAGAGCGGGTCATGGCACGGATATGGGGGAGCAAGGACAGTTGAGGATCAAACCACTAAAGTAAATTAATGCTCAGATTAGATTCTCAGATTAATAATTAATAATCCCTAAAAAAAATTGGGTCACACAATTCATGACTGTTTGTGGGACTGTGCGCAAAATGACTGCCACATTTCGCCCACAAATATACAGACAATTCACTTTACAGTATATTCTGTGAAGCGCTTTGAGACATCTAGAAGATGTAAAAAGTGCTATGTCAAACTCAAGGATTATTATTATTATTATTATTATTATTATTATTATTATTATTCTATGTCCAGGGCAAAGAGCATTATTCCATTGCCTAACATTTTGGACACTCACCACAAAGATTTCGAATGCACCTGTACTCAGATGGACATTCACTGCAGGGAACCCCTTTCTTAAATGGTTGTATGCCTGATATATTAGCCCTGAAAAGGAAACGTTGGACAACTAAATCAATTTGTTTTCCAAATCTATGTCTGGCAACAACAACAGCAAAATTACATTTGCATGGCACCTTCCACGGCGGGAGGACGTCAGTGTTTCGGACCGAGCTGGAGTCAGGATTGAAGAGGGTGGTGGGAAGGTAGGGAAAGGTAGGGGTGACTTACAGCGTGGTCGAAGAGGAGGGGCTTGAAGCAGACTAAGGAGGGGGCGAGTTGCAGAGATTGCAGGATGGAATTCCAAAGGTTGGGGGCGGAGTGGTGGGGTGGGTGAGTCGGGGGACATGGAGCAGGCCGGAGCTCGTTGAACGGAGGGAACGGACAGGTTGGTAGGGGTTTAGAAAGTCACTTCTTGCAATACGGTTCTTTGCAACCTATAACTATGATACTAACATTATGTACATTAACGATTAAACAATTGTTCGAGAGGAACAGTGTTTCCAATCATCACATTAAGATATCATCTGATCAATTGTATATGCTGCAGCAATATGCTCCCATGGAGACCTGTAGCTATAATCCTTGCATTTGATATAGTGCTTTTCACATCTTCTAGGCGTCTCAAAGCGCTTCACAGAATGTACTGTACAGTGAATTGATTGTTTATTTGTGGACGAAACGTAGCAGCCAATTGCGCACAGCAGTGTTCCCCACAAACAGTCGTGGATTGAAATGACCAATTTTGTTTTTGAGAGATTATTGTCAAAGCGTGTGAAATAAGGAAACTTGCCCAAGATTTCACCCTGACCGGTCTGGATTTGAACACTGTGAGGCGAGTGCTCTAACCAAATGACTCCACGGGAGGATATTGCTGCAGGATATACAATTGATATATTCACAGGATATCTTAATGTTATAATCGGAAACTGTAGCTCGGTGGTTAGAGCACTCGCCTTGCAAGATAGAGACCTGGGTTCAATTCCAGGCAGGGTGAAACCTTGGGCAAGTTTTCTTACTCCACATGTCTGATAATAATAAATTGGTCATTTCAATCCACAACCGTTTGTGGGACACTGCTGTGTGCAATTGCCAGCCATATTTTGCCCACAAAATATAGTCAATTCACTTTACAGTGTACAGGTATTCTCTGATTTACGACAGGGTCGCGTTACTGAAAAACGTCACGCGAATCTAAATGTCATAAATTGGAATGCGGTTCTGACGTGGTCCCATTATATAACCCAAGATCTGTTATTTTGACAACATTTTCAGACCTTAAACCCACTAAAATATCACACAAAATAACACACATAGGCAAGATTTAGCATCGGACTTTGCGGGGTTTCTTACCGCTAGCGGTATTACTGCTGCTCAATTCACTTACTGGTCACTTTTCTGACATTGTAGAAACGCGGTAGAGACTGTAAATCACTTGAAATTGCATGGTTTCGCTTCAAAAGAAACTGGCTTTTAAACAATGACGTAGCGCAGTGCTTCCGAACCTTGTGTCCCGACCCAAATCAGGGTCGCGGGGCCCTCAGTAGGGTCGTGAAGGGTCATCCCCCCAAAAAATTATTTCCCTTTTTTAATGTTGAAAATGCGAGGGGTGGGAGGACTGATTGGAGGCTAAGTTGGGTCATAGCAAAAAAAGGTTGGGAACCACTGATGTAGTGACATGCTATTGGCCAGTTCAAATGCTTGGATACAATATACAACTGTGATTTTACCACAAAATAGACTATATACTCCACATGCGCAAAAAAATGCGCAAAATTGTTAAAAAATTAAGTTTGTTAAATCGAAAACGTGTAAATAGAGACGTCGTAAATCGGGGGATACCTGTATTCTGGAATCGCTTTCAGATGTCCAGAAGTCGTGAAATGCGCGACATCTAATTATATCAAATAATTACAAATGGTACCTACTCCAAATCTAGTTTTATTGTAAATATGCCCATTGGATAAGCATTCTACAATCATTTAAGGTCCCCAAAAGTTCTAATGATGTTTGGGACATCCTCCCGAAGTGAAAGGTGCTGTGGCTGTACACATGTAATTTTGTTGTTCTTGTTGCTTACCTGGGAGAATAGAAGCACACTGCGAACGTTGATCTAGGACTACCGATCAAAGTTGGACAATAAGTTGAAGCACATCCTACTCGGTCAGTTAATCCCCAAACAACCTTGAAATAATTACATCATTAACATGAATAAATCTTGAATGGGGAATTTGAAACTGTTACACCTAAGATCTAATTACAGTATAATATTATTAGCATGCAAGGCAACATCAATCAAGGTCAACAAATAACCCCCTTTGGGCGCTCTGAGTCACTGTCCGACGTGGAGGGCGCTATATAAATCAAAGTTGCTGTTGTTGTTGTAATGCACTATATTTTATATTTAAATGGTGCACTACGCTTAGGCTAGCAGCTTGGAGCACTGAACAATAGCTGAGTTTGACATTGAACTACAACAACAACTTACATTTTGGACACTTTTCACATCTTCTAGATGTCTCAAAGCGGTTCACAGAATACTCTGTAAAGTGAATTGACTGTATATTTGTGGGCAAAACATGGCAGCCAATTGCACACAGCAGTATCCCACAAACGGTCGTGGGTTGAAGTAACCACATTTTTTTTAGTTTATTCGTTTTTTTTTCTGGAGGGATTATTGTCAGGCATGTGGAGTAAGGAAACTTGCCCGAGATTTTGCCTGACCTGCCAGGAATCAAACCCACGTCTCTTGCTTGCTTAGCGAGTGCTGTAACCACTGAGCTGCAGGATCCACATAGGACAATGTACAGCAGTACAATTATCTGGTGAAAATTGTCTCGTGGAAATATGCTGGCACATGTAACGTAATGGAAATGTCCCAGGCACTAAAGGATCCTCAATTTTAGGGGAAAGCATAACTAGATAAATTTGTATGAAAAGAGATAATAATAATCCTTCTCTTTATCACACCTTTGAGTCATCTCAAAGCACTTCACAGAATATACTGTAAAATGTAAAGTAACTGTGCATTTTGTGGGGAAGCATCCAGAAATGCTTGACTATGGAGGATTCTGACCCCGAGTTGGGGGGAAAGGTAAGGGGCAGGTGACCGTAAGCATGATCAAAAAGGTGGGATTTTGTCTTTAGGTGGGAATTTGAAAGTGGGGAGGGAGGGGTCAAGGTGGAGGGATATAGGGCATTCCAGGGCTTCAAGTCATCGTTGCTGAAAGCTTCAATGAGGGATAGACAGATGCTTAGGCAGCAGAAGTGTTCAAAGTTATGAGGAATGGGTGAGGCACTGGAATTACTGGAGTCCTGTAGCTCAGTGGTTGGATCCCTCACCTTACAAGCGCGAGACCTGTTTTCAAATCCAGGTAGGTCAGGGCAAGTTTCCTTACTCCACACTCCTAATAATAATCCCTCAAAAGAATTGGTCGTTTCAATCCACGACTATTTATGGGACACTGCAGTGTGCAATTGGCTGCTGCCCACAAATATACACTTGACAATATATTCTGTGAAGCGCTTTGAGATGTCTAGAAGACGTGAAAAGCTCGATCATCAAATGCAAGGATTATTATTATTACAATATTGGCCAAAATAAAATGAACTCGTGGACTACGCTCAATAGGTTGAACGCTTCCACAAATTTCTGTTCTCTTTTATTCATACTTTCCGCTTTCTGAATGGTAGCTAAACATGCACTCTATAAAATGGTATGTAGCTGCGGGAAATAACTGATCAGTAGCTGTGACCGGCAATCAAAATTTAATGCAAAGTTTACATTTTATATATGTATAATTCAGACCTGTAGGTAGTTCTCACAGTAGTGCCAGTCACTTGTACATGTTTCATTGTCATAATCATAACCCAATTTTTCAATGATCCAGTTATCAACCATTGCATCTGCGAAGAATCTATCCTTCCCAGATACAAACAAGTTTTGTCCGATATCGTCTCGATCGATGTAATCGTCAATGCATTTGTTCGTATGTTTTTGAGCTAATTTTGCTAGACCTTTGTCCCATTCCTGAAAGCAGATCAATTCATAAATGATCAAAATAGTTAAACACACAATTAATGAGAATTCACACCATGTATTAATTAAGGATTAATATTCAGTGGCTAAAAACTATATTCTAATAACTTGTTGTAACAAATAAATGATACCTATATAAGGGGGTCTCTAGAATGAGACGTTAAATCCAGGGCTGTTGAGGTTGGCATTAAATATCTCATGGCACAATCTGATTTCCTGGTCAGCCATCCCATATACAATTTGTATCAATCCTGTGAACCTTTCATGTTTGGAGGATGTCTTGAGGCACTTGCCAGTATTGGATTGGCACCCGAGCTTTGGATGGGAACCAAAGTAGGGGGTAGGTGGGTGGGTGGGGGAAAAGATGACTAAAAGAAAAGAAAAGAAAAATTTGAGGCAGATTTTAAAAGACGCATGTACTGAGCTGTTAGGTTAACATTAGCCTAACAGGCTAATGTTAATGCCGACATCTCAGGCTCAAAATAAGTAGGATAAGGCAACATAGGAACACTTTCCTCCATCTCTCCACCTTTCTTCTGCGGCCGTGTCCTCTACCAATCCAAATTTTGTGACCAACATCTCCCCCATCCTCGCCCGACTCCACCGGCTCCCCGTCATCCAGAGGATTTCAATTCAAGATTCTGGTCCTCACATTTAAAGCCCTCCACAACCTCTCCCCAGCCTACATCCATGACCTCCTATCCCCTTATCAATCTGCCCACCCTCCTCCGCTCAGCAGGCTCTGGCCTGCTCCACGTCCTCGACCATTGGCGGGCGAGCCTTTAGCCACTCTGCCCCCTACTCTGGAACTCCATCCCGCAGTCCCTCCGCCTCGCCATCCACCCTGGCCTCCTTCAAGTCTCGCCTCGAAACGAACCCATCAGAAACTCCTAATTCTCCCCTTCCCCACACTTGTCGCAAGTGTAATTTTGTTGTCGTTGATGTCTTCAGGTTGCGCCCGAAGACCTACCTCGTTGACCGTGCCTGTGATCACCCCCGCCCGCCCCCCGCCACCCCCCCCATCCTGCCTTCTTGCAGCAAAACCAAAGATGTGAAGTCATTGTGCCCAACTCACCTTCTCATCTAACTTACCATCATGAACATTTTGGTGGCCGCGGCTTCCGAGCGATAATAGTTGTGACCATCTATGATATCCTCCTTGTCTCTAAAATCCAGTTTTTTACAGTTAGACAGGCAGATTAACACAGGCATCAGCAACACCAGAACCACAGAGCTCGACGACTCCAGCATAGTTCATCCAATGCCTCTTGATATTTAACGAGGGTGAAAAAAAATGTGTGTGTGTTGGGGGAGGGGGGAAGGTTGAGGGACCTCAGATCATATCATGTAGCCTGCAGATCCATGACGTGCCCACTTTATGACACTTTCACCAATTATCTGACAAATTCAACGCTGTGAAAGTCACATTTTGTTTGGGGGAGGGCGGGGTGGAAAAATAAAGCAGGCGATTGAACACAAATAAATATTGGTTGTTTTCCTTTCTGAACATCAACGACAAATATGTCCCACATCTCTTTCTCTGATCATTTCTTTTTTTCGAAATGGCTTAAGTCTAGGAGGAGAAGTTTCCTCTGTGTGTTAATCTCTCCTTTCACTTTTAGAAAGAAAACCCCAAACAACTAAAAACTCAAGCCCCCAACCTCCCAAAAATAAAAGCACTTACTTCTCGCTCTCTCTCTGTGTGTGTGTGAGTGTGTGTGTGTGTGGAGCCAAGGGAATTGGAACAGAATGAACTCAACCGACTCCCAATGTTTGTGGGTCGAAAACAATTCTGACCAGTGAGTTACTCCCACAAACTTTTGCACATTTCACTCGTTGGATCCCTCCATCCTTCTGGCTGACCAGGAAGTCCCTCGATCCGTTAACATTGCCCAGAGAATGTAAAAGAACCTGTGTACTTTACAATCACAGCTCAAACCTTCCAGGCTCCAGCCTCCACAATGAATTTCTCTTATGAAAGAAACTAGTTAATGATGATGGGAGTGGGGGGAGGGGGTGGCAAACACAGCGAATCGATCACATTGGGAATAGAATATCTCTACCACATAATCAAACGTGCAACAGGAAAGAAACAGTAGGAAAAAGAAAACGCATTACTCCTACAACATGTATGTAATCATACTTTTATTATACATGTAGACTGGAGTGTACACTAACTACACCAAGCTGTTGACTCACTAACAGTGATTGGTATCACAGAGACTACATGTTCAACTTAGTTCTGTGATGAACGATTAGCTATTCTGTGGATCCTTTGAATGTTTTGTCGTTTTTCTCGACATGAATCGCCCTGCAGGATTTCCCTCGGTTTGGGGGTATGTGTCTTTGATAGGTGTGATGTGTTGTGGTGGGCTGTCAACCACCATTTAAGGGAAGGGGGGGGGGGGGGGCTGCCATTATCATGTTTTATTGCTGCCTCTGTCTTTTATTGCTGGTTCAACACAACTTGCATCCACCGTGGCTCAGCTCTCTCAACCCCACCCAAGGTTCAACATTTATACTGCTTGCTGTCAAGATTGTGTCATCTTGACACCCTCTGCTGATGGGGAATGTTTGTGAGAAGACACAGGCAAAAGTTTGTAGGTATGCTGCACATTGTGATAACTATGATGATAATATAATACTACAGCACTATTAATAATCACCGTAATGATCCTGGCATTTGCCAATAGCGCCTTATCGCGTCTTCGAGACATCTCAAAGCACTTCACAGTCTGCGCTGTGAGGTGAACTGACCGTATATTTTGTGGGCAAAACGCGACAGCCAGTTGCACACAGTAGTGTCTCACAAACAGGCATGGATTGAGTGAGCAAATTATTATTGAAGCGCTTTGAGACACCTAGAATATGTGAAAAGCGCTATATCAAATGCAAGTATTATTATTCTTTTAAGTAATTATTACCCCAGGTAAAGTGATCCTTTATTATATATATTGCATTATATATCCTACACTATATAACCATGGAATGTTTATTGTGCTTTGAAAAGCAATCCACCAATTGAGTTATTGTTATTATGATAAGGTTTCTATTTACTGTTAGGTAAGCAGTGAGTACATATTTGAATTATTGCTTGAAACTATTTTTTCTGAGGTTTTCCAATGTAGCGTATTGGTTGCTTGCTGAATGAATGCTGTACTTGGTGTAAAGGATTTAATCATAGAGAACAACCGCAACAAAATTACATTTTTAGACCCGACGAGGGGGGAAGTTTCCATAGTCGAGCCTTGACGTGACGAATGCGTGGGTTTCGCCAATGTTGCGAAGGTGGTGGAAGGCAGTACTGGTCTTCATAGAATACACTACAAAGTGACGTGAGACTGTGTGTATTTTGTGGGTGAACGTGGCAGTCAATTGTTCCACAAACCACGGGAGGAGTGACCAATTTTTATTTTGTTTTCATTTTATTATCCTCACTTCATTCAACACTATTGGTGAAATGTGTGATCTTATATGAGTTGTGCCTTTTGTTACTGAAACATCTGGAACCTGACTTAATGAAAAGGGTTAAAACGCAAAAAAAAATACTGCAGGAGCTGGAAATCTGAAACAAAAACAGAGATCACTGAGAACACTCAGCAGGTCAGGGACATCTATGGAAAAAGGAAATGAAGAAGGGTTATGGACCCAAAACGTTAACCCACTATCCTTTCGTCAAAGATGCTGCCTGACTTGCTGAACTTTCCCACCAGCTCTGGTTTTGATAATGAAAAGTATTATTTGCAAGATGGTGAAGTGTTTCTCTTAGGAAAATGTTATTTGTCTTTACGAAAAGGTTAAAAGGTAACGCATCCACAAGGAATTTTTGCAGTCAATAAAACAACAAAACCAATTTAAGGGATAATAAGGGATAATATCTCGTTTACTGGGAGCTTGGGGAATGCAGGATTTTACACTGAAATAGATTTTAGCGTAACAGTTTGTTGTAATTCTGCCAAATCATTGAGTTGTACAAAGGAAAAATCCACCCTTAGATTGTTCTTGTCCAGCTCACTTCCTCACAATTGTATCTTAGGGACATATTCACAATGCGGTGTGTATTCCATATAGATCACAGATTGAGTGACCAAATATGTTTTTATTTGGTGGGATTATTACCCCCAGAAAGAGGGAGAATGTAACTCACTGAGAAAGAGACTCACTTGAGAGACTCACTGAGAGACATTTCCTGATGACATTTCCTGGTAACTGTAGCTTAGGAGGGAGGAAAGTGAGCTGGGAATTCTTGCTCAGACTGTGTCTGTCCAAACAAAACAAACATAGAAACGAGAAAAGGGCAGATGTATTAAATAAATGTATTAAAATGTAAATGTATTGTGGAGCTCCTGTAGCTCAGTAATTAGAACACTCGCCTTACAAGCGTGAGACCTGTGCTTGAATCCAGGCAGATCAGGGTGAAACCTTGGGCGTTTCCTTACTCCACACGCCTAATAATAATCCGTCCAAAAAAAAACGCAATAATAAAAATTGGTCACTTCTGAGTCACCTTGGCTTAACACTTCCATCGATTTCGAACTAGTTTTGGCCAATTGCTCATATCATCCATATTCCCAGAGTACAACCTTCCCCATCCGTTAACCAGTTCATTCTGGGAGCCTGCGGAATGCAGGGTTTTACGATTAAATGAATTTTAAGGCAACAAGCTGTTGTAATTACGCCAAATCATTGTGTCATTCAAAAGAAAAATGCACCCTTAGCTTGACATTCACACACAGCTGCAACAAGTTATTAAAACACAACTGTGTCTTCGGGCGTAGTTGTTTTTTTCTCTCATGATTTTTATGGTGAAGTCACTGCTTGGATAAAAAATTAATCCAATGCGTTGCATATACTGTACCAAGGTTAAGTAATGTGGAGCAAGACGTTAAAGTTACAGGGTTTTCAACAGGTGACATTACCTTTAAAAAAAAGCGTCTACTCTATGAACCTACCTGCAGGCTGAGAGACCCAATTTCAAGTGGTAGCCTATGAATAATGAGAACTAATTTCCCACAAGGCGTTTAATATTTTATTGTCCATGCATTGTGTTGTTTTGTATAGTTCACTAGATCTACATAGTTTCTTGGTATATTACAGATACTTCACAATACAGTACATATCCCACTATTCTGCACCTCACCACCGTCTCTCAATATAATGCCAAGCCATCAACATATGTGTTCTCACTTGAGTTTCAAGTTTAACACCGATAGCCTTCATCTAATAATATTAATAATAATAATCCTTGCATTTGATATAGTGCTTTTCACGTCTTCTAGACATCTCAAAACAATTCACAGAATGTAAAGTGAATTGACTCTATTATCTGTGGGCGAAACGCGGCAGCCAATTGTGCACAGCAGTGTCCCACAAACAGTCGTGGATTGAAATGACCAATTTTATTATTGTGTGTTTTGGAGGGATTATTAGTAGGGGTGTGTAGTAAGGAAAATTGCCCAAGGTTGCCCTGACCTGCCTGGATTCGAACACAGGTCTCACGCTTGTAAGGCAAGTGCTCTAATCATTGAGCTACAGGACTCCACTTTACCTAGGATTCTGCGTGCAGAAACTCCATCTTTCAAAATCATCTGCATGTTTAATGTTGCAATGCTAGATTATTGGAGAAGTGATCAGAGGTGAAGGTCGCCCAGTTTCCTATTGGCTCCTTGGCTTTGTCACGGTTAACTTGAAGATGGTAGAGGCTCATGCAAGGTTAGTGGGTTTCCGAGTTTCAGGAAGTGAAAATTCAATGTTGGATGCAAGCCTTGGCAGACTTGACATTTGACAAGCAATCTATCAGTAGAGCTCCTGGGTAGAGACCAAAATATAAAGTGAGGTGTCAACTTGCTGCATGTAGAAATATAATTTGTGACTAGATATCTTTGTGGCTAGATATCCTACAAAGATAACACTGCCTTCTTCCTTTGGATTTGAATTTAAATTTGAATTTGAGGTAGATAATAACAGATAAACCTTGTTAGATATACAAAGGGCAGGTCGACTTTGCAGCTAAAGTGGTCTTTATGAGGGTGGGGTTGGGTTAGAGGGTTCTGACATACGTGGAAGCACATCACATCACCATGCTTAAGAATATTCAAACCAAACTGAGAATTCCATGCATCCCACCCAAACATGGAAAGTGTAGTCTTAAGTGTGGGAGACAATTCTAGGGGCTGTCTTAGGGAGTGGGCGAGTCAATGGTACTATGGGGATGGGGTTTATGCTGAATGGGTTATGTTAAGAAAATAACAGTGATTAAATGCATCATGGAGTGGCTAGGTAGCATTGGAGTTGTTGCCAGTGAAGTCTCGTCTAATAACCTGATTTGTTGGCAGCACTGAAGCACACATTGTTTCAGCGCAAACCGCACACCATCTAGGTTGGATAATAAAGATCCAGCTCAGCCTCTGAACCCTTTGCTTGCCTGCTAAATGATAATAATATAATATTATAAACTTTGCATTTTGATATAGCACTTTTCAAATCTTATCGATGTCTCAAACCGCTTCAAGGAATATACGGTAAAGTGAATTGACTATATTTGTGGGCGAAACGCGGCAGCCAATTGCGCACAGCAGTGTCCCACAAACAGTCGTGGATTGAAATGACCAATTTTTATAATTGTGTTTTTTTGGGAACGGATTATTATTAGGCGTGTGGAGTAAGGAAACTTGCCCAAGGTTTCGCCCTGATCTGCCTGGATTCAAACATAGTTGTCACGCTTGTAAGGCGAGAGCTCTAACCACTAAGTTACAGGAGCTCCACAATACATTTACATTTTAATACTTTAATACGTCGGCCTTTTTCTCGTTTCTATGTTTGTTTTGCTTGGACAGACACAGTAGCGACTGAGCAAGAATTCCCAGCTCACTTTCCTCCCTCCTGAGCTACGGTCATTAGGAAATGTCATCAGGAAATGACAAATTTTATTATTGTGTTTTTTTGGGAGGGATTATTATGTGGAGCTCTTGCAGCTCAGTGGTTAGAACACTCGCCTTACAATCATGAGACCTGTGTTCGAATCCAGGCAGATCAGGGTGAAATCTTGGGCAAGTTTCCTTACTCCACAAACCTAATAATAATCCCTCCAAAAAATGGTGCAATAAATAGTCAAGCCTTTATACACTATTTTCCTCACACTGCCACCCTCTTTGCCCTTCACCACTTGGCTCCAGCTCAGGTGCAAACCCTTGATTCTCTAATACCTAGTCAACAGGCTCATCCTCTTGAACACAAAAGGTCAATAGGCTGCAGATCATCCAAACTTCTGTGGCTCAAGTCCTCTACCGCCCCAAACTCTGTGACCCCTATCTCCCCCATTCTTGCCTGACTCTGTTGGCTCCCCATCATCCTGATGATTAAATCCAATGATCCTGGTCCTCACATTCAAGTTTATGAGGTCGCAGAGGTAGGATGGAGCAAGGCCTCCATGGCCTTGCTCCATCCTACCTCTGCGACCTCATAACGCTCTACCAATCTGCCCTCTCCTTCTGCTCAGTGGGCTCCAGCCTGCTCCATGTCCCCTGACCCACCCGGCCCACCATCACTGGGCGAGCCTTCAGTCACTCTGCCCCTAACCTCTGGAACTCCATCCCCTCGCCCCTTCCCTGGCCTCCTTCAGGTCCCGCTTCAAGACCCTCCTCTTCAACAGTCCCATTGGTCACCCCAAATCCCCTCCTTTCCCTCCACCCTTCCTGATCCCGACCCCACCTCGGGTCTGAAACATTGACTGTCCAGCGCCTCCCGGGACATCCTCCCGACTTGAAAGGCGCTATACGAATGTAATTTTGTTGGCGTTATTGCCATATAAATGTAATTTGTTGGTGTTGCTGTTGGTGGGTTTGTTGTTGTTGACGTTTTGGGGGTTAGCCGGTCAGTTTGACACATGTGAAACCATGCTTCAGATATCCACCACACATCCAAACAAAAACACATGGCTTTTTATATCTAATGATATCACCAATTGGCAAGCTTTCCCGCTGGTTGGTGTGCAGCTAGGACCACACAAGCTGTTTAGACATTGGCTTGGAGGGTTTACAGGAGTGGGATGATTCATGGAGTCCTGTAGCTCAGTGGATAGAGCACTTGCCTTATTACAAGCGTGAGACCTGTGTTCGAATCCAGGCAGGTCAGGGAGAAAACCTTGGGCAATTTTCCTTACTAACACGCCCAATAATAATCCCTCCAAAAAAACCCACAATAAAATTGGTCATTTCAATCCACGACTGTTTGTGGGACACTGCCGTGCGCAATTGGCTTCTGCCTTTCACCCAGAAATATACAGTCAATTCACTTTACAGTAAATTCTGTGAAGCTCAGATGTATAGAAGATGTGAAAAGCTCTATGTCAAATGCAAGGATCATTATTATTCCCTGTCCCCAGTGACTGGACTGCCCTTTCATGTCCAGCTAATGAGTCAGGCTGGGCTGGGCTGCCAGGCTACCATCATTAGTGCATTACAATGAAGCTTGGCATAATTACTATCAATAGTCTAATTTTCATCAGCGTCTTCAACTTGTCAGTTAATATTTAATTGGGCTGGTAATTAAAGTGGACCAGTTATAACTGGAAGGTTTTGCAATTGCAGTGCTCGTTTCCTTGTTCCTCATTTTCCATGGGAGTTCCCCCAGTATAAATTGAGCTCTGAGAGGCTGATCACAAGAACTTTATGGTTGCAATGGGAGGCAAATCGCTGATACTCACAGCTCTTGTGCTGCTGGTGTACTGGCTGACATTTCTCTCTTTCAGCTCCTGCCTGAGTGAACAACAGAAGCAAGATGCTGTGAGTGTTCACAACAAGCTTCGTTCACAAGAGGATGCATCCGACATGCTTGAAATGGTAAGTTATTGAGGAGTATGGCTGTACTTGGGGGGGGCGGGGGGGTGGGGGGTGATAATCTGCGTTAAGCAGATTGCAGCGATGCCTCTCTGCCATTAATATTCACAGAATTAATAGAGTTAATTTGTCAACGTGTGTGTTTTGGGGGAAAAGTAAAATCTTTACCCTATGTGAACTGAACACAGACATGTTTCAATAACACTGTCAACAAGTGAAGTATCTAAACTTAAAGCTGTGCTGATCTCAGTAGCTGTGGTGCTGAAGGAACACGTTTATTTTATATTCTATTTACTATGACTACTTTGACTAGGTTTTCTGTATTCGTATGTAGACACTGCTCTCTGTTTTTCTCTCTCTTTTGGATGACAATTCAATCCAAACTGTTCTTGTTTCAAGCCATCTTAAAACAGAAACATCTTGAAACAAGAACGGAAGTTGCTGGGGAAACTCAGCAGGTCAGGAGCTTCCCCAGCAACCTGTGCTTTTTGCTTCAGATTTTCAGCACCTGTAGTATTTTGTATTTTGTTTATGTAAATTTGAACTTGAGATCATAGTCTAATGTAATACATTGATATGGAATATATTTGGCATTGCACCTTCAAAGGATATACAGTACTGTACTGTAACGGGGAGGGAATGTGTGTTCAGACAGATATCAAAGATCCCATAGCACTATTCAAAGAGACAGGGTAGTTTCTTCAAGCTTTGTCAGCATGTCAAACAAGTAACCGGTATATCAAATGCAAGGGATTTTAAAAAAAAAGATATTATTAATACATTTGAACTTTTGTAAATGTTTATACTTTTACACGTGAATATTGACATCATGCATTTAACTAGATAACAACAGGGTCATTTCTTTTTTAGTCCTGGGATGCAAATCTGGAAAAGATAGCCAAGGCACATGCAGCCAAATGCATATGGAAGCATAACCCTGACAGAGGTCCTGTGGGGGAAAACTTGTTTGCAGGAACTGGTCAATTCAACATCGAGCTTGCAATAAAGGGTTGGTACGATGAAAAGGTTGACTACGTATATGACACAATGGGCTGTAATCCAGGTAAAACATGTGGACACTATACTCAGGTACGAAACCTCATAAAATTCTCTGAACTGATCATTTAAAAAAAGTTTTTTTTGCTTTCTGATCTGCAGCAGACCTCTCCTTAGTACTATAGTTGACAGAACTTATTCACCTGCAGTCTGAACAGCAACTGCAACATTAATTGGTCACTTCCCATTTGGGGAGTGTGCTTTTTATGTTTTTTTAAAACTTCTCTGCTTCCCCCACCCCCATTTTCCACTGACCTGACTAACAGATGCTTCTTTTGATGTGATGTGACTATGAATTAAGACTTGTAAAAGTTGTGTAAGTACAGTCAGGCGTCATTTGTTGCACCAAAACCAATCTTTCACTTATTTATGGCTTAGCTCACTCTGAAGTCCTGTAGCACAGTGGTGAAGCACTCACATCGCAAGTGAAAGGGTTAGATTTCCGGCAGGGCGAAATGTTGGGCATGTTGCCTTACACCACACAGAACCACAACAACAACAAAATTACATTTATAGAACAGCTTTCATGTTGGGAGGATGTCCAATGTTGGGAGGATGTCCCAAGGCACTGTTTACCTAGTACTGTAAAAGCTTTGTTATCCGGCAACCTCGGGACCTGACCGGTGCCGGTTAATCAAATATGCCGGATATTCGAGCGGCAAGTTGCCGAAAATCCTACATAAAAAATTAACTTATTTTAAAACATACCATATTAATAATAGACTAAATAATAACAGAATATTGTGTGGATACTTACCAATAAAGCATTCCAGCACACTTGGTAAAATCGCATTTGGCAAGTTTAACAAGTGCGCATGTGCAAGCATATGCAAAGTGAGCACACCGGGAGTGTCCCGGTAGGCTCTGGTATGAGATCCGGTTGCTGGAATGGTGAATTGTATTGGGAGATACTGGTTGGTTGAGCGTTCTGGTTGGTTGGGTGCCGGATAAACAAGCTTTTACTGTAGTCAGTAGGAAACTATTGATTAGTTGATTGGCAGATCGCTTTTCGGGGAGGACATCTAGTATGATACTGACGTGAACAGCAGGGTTTAGAGTGTATTCTCTCTCTCTGTTGGTGCTCAAATTTCTTTGCAAAAAAAAATGCTTTTCAAATCCTTAAACAAGATTTGTTCACCGAGTTTTTCTGCTTTTTACAGGTTGTGTGGGCAAGTAGTAATAAGATCGGCTGTGCCAAACACTTTTGTAAAACAGTGGAAGGTCTCAATTTCTCTGATGCAGATGTTCTGGTGTGCAACTATTCACCTCCGTGAGTATAAGTGCTAGCGATTTCTCTTTTGTGCTCAGCCTGCTGTCTGACTCCTTGGAAACCCATGCCCAAGATTAAGAGTATCTAAACCAAACTGAGAATTCCAATCATTCCACTGACAAATGAAAATTCCAGAGATAGATTGATGCAATGCGCACTCTCTCCCTGGAAGGATGCATTACCTAGTCCATTAACACGCAGATTAGGAAGAGCCATGGCTTGGGCACCCCAGAGTGTGTGTTGGGGGTAACTGCTACAGTGTAATCAGGTAAAACTGCACAGTTTGCCATTGGTATCGCCGCCTGGCAAACTTTCCCGCTGTTTGTTCAGCTAGAACTTGAAGGGCATTAGGGCATTGGCTTAGTGGGGTTAACAGGAGCTAAGTGGGAAGATTCCCTGCCCCCAGTGATTGGTCTGCCCTTCCAGGTCCTGCCAATGAGCCAGGCTGGTTGTCCTATCATCAGCAGTACCCTGGAATACTTCAGACCTACCTGGCTCGGGAACTGAACTACTGAGACCACCACATAGAATACCACATTGTCAACTCTACGATTTCCATATCAGTGAAGGTGTTATGTTTGGGCAGTTCTAACCCTTTTGGGTTGTAGAGTACATATTATTCTGAGCGATCCTCCATGAGATGTTTGATATAACTAGTATGCAATTTTTTGCCATTAGAGTGACCTTGCAATACTGTACAATATTGATCATCTTTTGTTAATCTTTCTACCTTTTTGGCTTTCCATTTCCAGGGGTAACTATCAAGGTATGAGACCATATAAAAAAAGAACTCACTGCGGTGAATGTCCAACTGGATACACATGTCAGGGTAATCATTGCAGTGAGTATCCTTTCATGCAACATTTTGTTTCTAAACATTGGTTAAGTGCTGTTTGATATATCTCGAGTCAGGGAATCCTTGGCCATTGAATTTAGACAATAAAGTTTACCATCTGTTTGGCTGTGTCTTCGCAATTGAACCTACCTCTTTCCACTTATTGATCTGCACGTCAAAGAAATAAAAGTACACTAAAAGCTATCTAATACCCATTAATTTAAACCTTTTGGTAGCTCAACTGATGTAATTATAATTTATAATTATATCAGTCTGCATTGATTGTTCCTCACCAATGTACAGAGCTCCAAGACACTATCCTACACAACGAAAGTTACATGAATGCACGTTGTTAAATCAGTATACAGAACTGCTCAGAAAATAACAATATTTCAATAATCAAAACAGCTTGGTCAAGACAACAGTTATATTTTTGCTAATGTTGCACTAGTGAAAATAATGAACCAATGCAAAATAATGGAGTCCTGTAGCCTATTGATTAAAGCACTCACCCGACAAGCGAGAGGACCTGGGCTCGATTCCTGGGCAGGGCAAACCATTAGGCAAGTTTCCTTACTCCAAGTGCCTCTGTTTATCTAGCCATACATACCTAAGTTGTTAGTCGATTGGAAAATAGTTTTTCCGGGAGCAATAAACTCCAAAACAAAATTGGTCACTGAACCAACGACTGTTTGTGGGTCACTGCTGTGCACAATTGACTGCAGTGTTTTGCCCACAAAATACACAGTTAATTCACTTTGCAGTATATTCCGTGAAGTGCTATGGGATGTCTCGGAAGACGTGATAAGACTCTATATTAAATTCAAGGATTATTTGTAAGATAATTTTACTTATAAAATTGCAGATACACTGTGCAGTTTATTGCATTTAGGATACATTTCAACACTAACTAAGACACAAATGGTCGCGAAATGAATACCGATTACCGACTCTGTTCTGAAACTTAGTATATTTGCAATTTTGTGCATGTAATGAAAATTTTTACTATGTCATCCCATGTATCAACAGGTAAAAATGACTACAATGGTGTGAATTCAGTCCGGCTGTCCTGTTCTGCCCTGGTTGTTTTAATGTTAGCAGTTTTCTATTCCATGTGAAGCAAGAAAGCAGTCATTTTCAAATCAATTGCACTCTGCAGTGAATTACATCTTTACACAACTTCACCTGATGCTTGATGACAATAAATTGTTCCCTGGATATAGATATTTGAAATAAATCAATAAATCAATCACTCAATCAATATTGTCAGTGTGCAAAATACATTGTGCTCCTTGATTTCATCAATGTTCTACTTGGCACCCTGCCTAACTCAATCTTCCAAGTTATCCAGAAATCCTTTCCTGCGCCAGGCTCTGTGATCCCCATCAACCACATCGCTGTACGCGCATGACCCGCTGTGTTAGCCCACAGAACACAGTCACTCCACTGATGCATCATGCGAAGCACTTTCGGACATCTTTCTGATGTGAAAAGCCCTACACACCAAGTGCAAGATTCTTTTATTTTTATGCTTTTCGCTGTGTTTTCCCATAGCCCCCTTTGCATATTGATTTCAAGACCCTGGTTCTAACTTGGAAGTGCTCCCACACTCTTGCCTCCAACCTGATCTCTCGAAATCCCCTTGATTTCCCTGTCCATTTCCTCCAAGTTTGCTTATTCAAGCTTGCTACTTTTAGTTCCCCAACGCCCAGCGTGTGCACCGAATACTGGGTGAACTTTCAGTTTCACACGCAATAATAATAATTATAATAATTACAGCTCGTTTCAGGACAGCTGACAGCCGTCATCTGATCTGAGATCAGGATAAGATAAAGGTCTGTTTTTGATGCGGTTAGTTGAGTGTGTGAGAGATGACAGTGCCCTTGGGCGAAATGACTGATTGGAACTTGTTGAAAGCGAATTTGTACCTTAATTAGGCTAGAAACGTTGGGGGTCATTAAGAGGCTATTTTTTTTGGGGGGGGGGGGGGGGGGGGGGGTAGATGGGGGCGGGGACTTTCAATTGATCTGCTTTGAAAACTCACACTTTTAAGGATGTAACAATAGCAATTCATTCCAGTTGACTCCCCCCACCCCCCCCCCCCCCCCCCAACCACACTGGATAAGGTTAAGATCCAGATAAGACACACAGGACTTCAGAGGGTAGATGGTCAAATCCCAAACTCTGTGCATTTCTCTGTTAGATACGATCTCTGGCTCACACACACACACACACACACAACACGCACATTAAATATGAGGCGTCTCTCTCTTGTCACGTTGACTGACATTGAACAACTTGAGTTTAAGTGAACAACCAAAGCCTCCCCCCCCACCCCCCAAAAAACACACACACACAATTTCATCAACATTTTATCAGCATTTCATTAGATGCCACAATTGAAACGACGCATCATAAAGTAGACGCGTCATTGGCGTTAAAACCATGTTATAAGGTGGACAGGCTACTTACTGGTGTTGAGCTCCAGTTGATCTCAGCGTTGGGAGAGGAATTTCCCAAGTGATCACACACACACACAAAGAGAGAGAGAGAGAGAGAGAGACATTTAACGCAGTCCAACCCCAATGCCATCACAAGGTATTGGATCTCGGATGGTCACCAAGTCACTGAATCTCATGTTCATTGTCCCCCTGTTGTCACTGCCCTTGGCTGACAGCAACCTGCAGGAGCATGAGAAGAAACGTCTCGTCGACATCCACAACCAATACCGCGCCCGGGAGCATGCCTCCAACATGATAAGGCTGGTGAGGATGAAATAGGATTAACATGTGTTCAGATACCACCCCCCCCCCTCCCTCCCTCTCCCTCCCTACACCCCCACCCCCTCCAGGGTAGCTCTTGCAAATACTAACCTCTTAAGGTGAAGGTTGGTCCTTCTCAGCTACAATCCATCAGTTTCATTTGACATTCACTTCCTGGCTGTTGGTGCAATCTGGATGTGCATTCTGTCGCTTTTTTTTTTCTCTCCCTCTCTCTATCTCTCTAACTACGGTTCCAGTCACTATACTTGCCGTTAACTCGTTGTGAAGCACTTTTACAACCTTTCGATTTTGTGCAGCATCCATGGAGAGAGGAAAAGGAGTCAACGTTTCGGGTCGACAACCCTTCGTGATAACATGTCAGACTGTTTTTTTCCCTTCATTTCTGTTTGGCAGAAAAACATCTGTACAATTCTCATTGGGATCGGTCCATTCTCAACAATTCGCTGTTTAGTTGGTAAGGTTTGGCTGTCCATTTCTGACAACATTTCTAACAGATACGATTTCTGCAAAGATTTTGAAAGGCTCTTTTGTTTCCTACGTGAAAGGTTCCACAACCACGAGCTTGCACGGTGATATGTTTATATAGTGAAAGGCAACTTATTCCAAATCGATCAAAATCCAGCTCGGATAATCAATAAATCAATCACAACTGACTGATGCTCTATTAATCATCAGTTCCGATTCTTAGATTATGTTTCGATAACATTCAATAACTCTCTTGCTTATTTCCTTTTTTGAATTTTTTTTGAAAGAACTGGAGTGACGAACTGGAAAACACTTCCAAAGCACATGCAGCCAAATGCGCATATCAACCTAATCTTAGCATAAAGGAGAAAATCGGAGAAAACCTGTATGTGACCTACAATCGTTTCCGAGCAAAGGATGCAGTTGACTATTGGCATGTCGCTGGTGATAACTTCAAAGTGAAAAATCTGAAATGCCAGAGTAACAAAGACTGCAGCAGATACCTACAGGTAGGAAACATTGCTCTGTTCTCAACAATCAGTCCAATTTGATCTCGGTTTGATTACCGAGCTGACCTGAACTAACACGGATCTTATTCCCAGTCCGGGAGCTAGACATCACCGGACTGATAGAGACAATAACAAAAATACAACAAAATTACATCTTGCAGAGCGCCTCTCGTGACCGGAGCATGTTCCAAGATAGGACATTACAGTGGTCTCAAAGGCTTCACACGTTTCATCGAGATAGTATAAAACACAAGGGTCATTCCCTCGCCTGTGTAATAGGAGTTTTGTTGTTGTCTAGCAGTTCAATTGTTAGCGCACTCGCCTCACAACAACAACAAGATTACACTTTCACATCAGGGGGATGTTACAAGGCGCCGACAAGCCAGAGACCTGGATTCGATTCCCAGCAGGAAAAAATCTTGGGCAAATTTCCTTACTCCACATGCCTCGTAATAGTTCCTCAAGGATGGAATCCAGTAGTAAATTGGTCATATTAATCTGTGGCTGTTTGTGCGACACTGCCACGCACGATTGGCTGTCCCTTTTCACGCACAACATATACATATAGTCAATTCACTATGCAGTATGTTCCGTGAAGCGCTTGGAGATGTTTTGAAAATGTAATAAGGCATTAAGCGTTCGAAATCTGAAGTGCCACATTCAAATATCAAGAGATATTTAATCTCGAATTGTACAACTGTTTTATTTCATGCTTGAACGAGTGATTCGCCATCATTCATTAACCTTTAAGACGATCTCTCCTCCATTTCATTGACGAACAACGTTTTTAACAAAAATTGAAACTCATTGTCCACTTTAGTGACTGCTTTTTCAGAATAAAACCTTTCAAATTCATGCCCTGGAATTACGGTGGTTAATTATTCCGCAGGTTGTCTGTGCAGTTACTGAAACTATTGGGTGCGCTTCATTTTTATGTGACAAAATTGAAGGGACTGGTTTGGTGCAATCAACACTGTTGGTGTGCTACTATTCACCTGGGTAAGTAAGAACAATTGTCTACAGCTAGATATGAAAAGAGTGTGTAATGTCTTCAGATAAATTCTGCAAAATACTGTCATGATTTCACACTGCTGTTTGCACATTTTGTGATTTGAAGTCATGTTTCTATAATTTACTGTTGTAAACCTACCCTATGTTTTATTGTATTGATGCAGATTGACCATGAAAGCCAAAGTTCTTCACTGGTCAATCAACAGGAAACAAGTCCAACAATGTTTTCTATGTCAAGCTGTCCTCCTGACGTGAAAGGCGCTATACAAGTGTCATTTCGTTGTTGTTATCCAGAGTTTAGCTGGCTGAACGTTTGCAACAATCTGTTGGCTCTAGCCAACCTAACAACAACAAAATTACATATGTAGAGAGCCTTTCTCGTGCTGGACTGTCCTCTATTGAGCATAATAGTTTGGAATATTAAGCAGCGAGGAGAACTTAATAGGAGCTTTGTAACTCAGTGGTTAGAGCACTCACCTTACAAGCGTGAGACCTGTGTTTTGAATCCAGGCAGGTCAGGGCGAAACCTTGGGCAAGTTTCCTTACTCCACACGCCTAATAATAATCCCTCCAAAACAAAACCTATAATTTATTAGTCATTTTCAATCCACGCCTGTTTGTGGGACACTGCCGTGCGCAATTGGATGCCGCGTTTCGCCCACAAATATATAGTCACTTCACTTTACAGTATATTTTGTGAAGCGCTTGAGACGTCTAAAAGACATGAAAAGCGCTTCATCAAATGCAAGGATTATTAGTATTATGATTATAACGCACTGTATTCCTTTCCAAACACAAGGAATTTCTTGTGAAGGCGACATTCTCAGTCTGGTTACTGTGCAGTGTGGGAATGGGTTTCCGCATGTGCCAGAATCCCTCCCCCCCAAAAAAAAATGTGGGACTAAGACAATGGAACTAAGATAATGATAAGTGTTTTGTAAAGTGTCTGGTGGGATATGGAGAACTTATTTTTTTTCTGGTGTTTTTTCTATTTCTAGAGGTCACAAATTATGTGAAAAGCCATTTAAAAAAGGAAGCAGGTGCAGCAGGTGCCCATTTTCAAACCCTATATGTATTAGTCATCTTTGTGGTGAGTGTAGCCTTTATGCAACACATTTATAGGTTGGTTCGTAATAGTGTTTCCCCTGCCTTTTAAGGAGATCAGAGAAGACATCTAGCGTTGGCCTGTAAGACAATTTAAGACTACAGACAGGCAGGCAGCCAGAATAAAGTTCACACCCTAGATTTATAATTATGTATTATTTGACAAGCAGACAAGCATCCGACAAGTTTCTGACTTGCATTGTCATGAGATTCCACTGGCATGTGATCTGCGGTAGAACCTAGCTCACATGTAATCCAGGACAGTTTGGGTTGAGTACTTGGTAAGGAGCACTCAAGTCCAATTGTGTTGGTGTTACAGATGTATTTCCTCGTAATCGCCAACAACTTGCATTTATATAGCAGCCTTCACGCAGGGCAAAGTCCTGCAGCACTCGACAGTGGCGGAGTCTAACAACTCACCAGAATGTTAATGATCGGTTGAAAACGTAAATTCCTTTGCTGGAAACCACTCGTTGCTTTTGACCTCGGTACAATTGTTGTATTTTTTAAATTTTATTTTCAGCCTCGGCAAACCTCGATGCTCTCCTTCTATTTCAGGAACGAGCGACGTGTCGAGTCCCGCTTTCTTTCTGATTTCCATTCTGCTGAAGGTCGCTCTTTGGCATTCGCTGTAAAAGCAGCAGCAAGATTGGGGGTGATTGCAACAAGAATTCATCGGCTCCCACAGTTCGATTTCACTAGGCTTGCCTGGTGAGAGACTTTGTTTCTCCCATAGAGGTTCACACCATTGCTTTCGGATTGTTTATGACATTAAAATATTGAAGATTATTCGAGGGCTGCCTGAGAAATGAATACTAGAGAGCTATAACGCGCCATGTTTTCTTCGCCTGGCAGTGGTTATTCTAGAGATAGCCTTCAGGTCATGCTAGTATTTTGTGACCAATATTTTCAATAGAAAAGTATTACTTTTAATATTATTTACGCAAACAACCTATATACTTATTATGGTTATATAATGTAGGATATTTAACACAATACATATAATAAAGGATCGCTTTACCTGCGGTAGCAATCCCTTAAAGAATAATAGTGATAATAATAATCATCCATGCATTTGATATAGCGCTTTTCACGTTTCTAGACGCCTCAAAACGCTTCAATAATAATTTGGTCACTCAATCCATGACTGGTGTTGCTAATCCCCATGTTAATGGGACATCCTCCTGACTTGTGTAGGTACTATACAAGTGTAATGTTGTTGTTGTTAATCATCCCTTTGTCTACCTGTATAAAACTGGATTGGAGAGACAAGGAGGGTATAATGGATGGTCAGAACTATTATGGCTTGGAAGCTCCTGCCACCAAAATATTCATGATGGTAAGTTAGATGAGAAGATGAGTTGGGCACAATGACTTCACTAGAACATGACGCATCTTTTGTTTTGCTGCACCCATGACTGAAATGCATGCATGGATTACCTGCATTTATATAGCACGCGAGGTAACAAGGCTTTGAGGTGTCATAAAACGCTTCACAGAATATATTAGATACAGTATTATTAAATATATATATCAAGTGAATTGACATATATTTTGTGGGTGGATATCAAACGTGGTAAAAGTAGTGCAGCAACTAAATGTAACACAGGATACCATTGGAAGTAAGCCAGGTCAACTTTGCCAATTTATATGCAGAGCATTTTAAGAATTTAAATTTTGAATGTAAGTATATAACCACTTTTATTTCCTTTCATTTCAACAGTGGGCTCAACGGACGCAAGCGATGGACAGAAGGATACAGCACCTTTTGTTATTTCTGTTTTCCTCTTGATGATATTTGCTGTTTGGTATTCAGCTTAATGTGAGACGAAGAAATAAGCTGCTTCCAGTGAGATCTTTTGCCATACTCCACAGTGAAGGATTTTGGAGATAACGCTTCAATCTATATCCGACTGTTATTTCTGATTAGCATTAAAAATCTTCAGATTCAGAACCCCATCTGAAAAGTGATTATCTTGTGAAATGATTGTTTTGAGCTAGCTATTGTATCTGTCTTAGTAATAACCATCTCAAACCGCTTCGGTTTTACTTCTGTAACGTACACTGTAATGTCACCCAAACATGATTTGAATGATTAGTTTTACCTGTGAGATTGTGAGGAAATTCCCTTTCGTTTTGAGGATGAAGAATCACTTCTGAATAGTGTTAAGGAATCATTAAAAACTAAAGTGTCCGCCTATCAGTGGTTAGAGCACTCACTGGAGTGAATTAAGCGGGAGCCCAGGGTTCGATTCCAGGCAGAGCAACATCTTGGGTAAGTTCCTAATTTAACACACCTGATAAATAATCCCTCAAGAAAAACAATATACTGTAATAGTGAATTGGTCACTTCAATTCTCGACTGTTTGTGGGACACTGTTGTGTGCAATTGGCTGCTGAATTTCACCCACAAGTATACGGTCAATTCTCTTTACAGTCAGTATATTCTGTGAAGCACTTTGAGATGAGGTGAACCTGGATGGAATCTGGTGCGGGAGAGGACACAATTTGCAGAGTTCTGGATGATCTGCAGCTTGTGGACGGAAGAGTTGGGAAGGTAGAACAGATCAAGGCAGAGATGTGGCATAGAAAGGACAATTGAGGGTGAAACAAGACTCTAAGGTTCCAGATTGGCTCGGAGAGGTGGAGTCCTTGGACGGTGCAGGATCTCGGTCTGGTTGACATTCAACTGTAGCAAGTTGACTCTCATTCAGGATTGGCATTTGACAGATGTTCCGTCAGGACAGCCACAGTATGAGCAACACGGAAGCCGTATTGGAGGGATTCAAAAAAGAGAATGTAGAGAAAGGAAGTAGTGAAGCTGGGACGCGATGACTCATTCCGGGGGCCTTGGAGAGGAATGGGAGGTTGGAGACGGGGCGGTAGCTGGAGAGTAAGGATGGGTCCAGGGAGGTCTTTGTCGGGTTGGCGGCGATGACAGCCATTTTTAGAAAAGGAAAGTAATATTAATAAGCACACGTTGCACAGATATGTGATCAGAGGCCATGGGGGTGGAGTCAGGGCTGTTGAAAAGACAAGATGAGATTCTTGGGTGTCAAAGATAAGATTAAGATGGAGGGTCTTGGGGGGGTGGGGTTGTGGGGGAGGGAGGCACCTTATCTCAGTTAAGATCATCAGGCCGATACACATGAATGTGTGGATGGCACAACAACAAAATTGCACTTATAACAGTATGTGGATGATTGCCAATTATCAAGTCAATACAATCACACAAACACATACACTCAGTATCAATTCACTCCAACCCTAGTAATAGTGACCATACTTTACATCAGCTTTATATCATGATAATAATAATTATCAACACAAATTAGAACTAGAACTCATCAGTTCTAGTTTGTGGTTGATATTAATATTAATAATATTATTGTACAAAGCTGATGTAAACTATAGTCATGTTGATAATAATTATTATTAGTATTATTTCCCAAACCCCCAAAATATCGATTCTTATTCTGGATCCCACTGCAAACTGATGAGGCATTTTGTTTGGACCATTGTTTTTCTGAAGGAAACTTTGGGTGTTTTTTTCTATATAAATGTTTTGTTTTGCAGCACCATTAAGACGCCATAATACTATATATTTTTTAAAAAAACGTAGTTAATATCATAAAATAAACACGTCATAATTTGCGGGGCTGTTTAAACCCTGACATCAAGGTCCTGGCCGTGTTTGCTACAGTTATATGTGATGAGGTTATTTCCTGTAAATAACCCTTAAGTGATTATGTCAGTTTAACGATGACAACCAAACCCCTGAGAGGGTGTGTTTTATTGGTGCTTGTTTCCTGGTTAAACATAACCCCGTTAACGAGTTATGTAAGCAAAATACAAAAGAAACAACTGATTGAATCGCACAACATAATAAGAGCCAGGCCTGCTGCCTCTAACATGCGGGAAGTGGTAAGAAGATAATAACATTAATAATCATAATAATAGAATATTAATAATCTTATTTATCTTATTCTCATTAAAAGCAATGTAACAAACAGTACCTGGGAATGGCTTCAAAATCTCTGCAACTTCCTCCCAACAAAGTGGACGCTTCCATTGTGTGTGCCACCCATTTGGGGGGGGGGGGGGGGGTGGGGGGTGGTGGGCAATGGTAGAGTTGACAATTTTGTACCTATTTCTGTGCGTTCAACAACGACTTTAGGTGTGGGATGCTGCGATGGAGAACTCATCAACTCAAGGTGTAGTCCTCTGCCCAACAAAACGAAATCCTGGACCACTCATAGGTGAGAACCTCTTTCATTCCAGTCACAGACTGGATATTGAGATAGCAGTGGGAAGCTGGTATGAAGAGCTGAATAACTACATTTATCGGGAAGATGTGTGTGCACCAGAAAAGACTTGTGGCAGTTACAAGCAGGTGAGACTTTTTTTTAAAAAGAAAAGAAAATCTGTTTAGTTATCTATCCAATCTCAAGATAGACCTTCCAGTTGGAGTGTGTGTGAGACTTTGTTCTTATTGTGCAGTAATCAGTCATCATATGTGTGAGAGATGACAATAATAATAATATTATTATATTAATATAATAATAATCCTTGCATTTGATATAGCGCTTTTCACATCGACGTCCCAAAGCGCTTCACAGAATATACTGTAAAGTGAATTGACTGTATATTTGTGGGCGAATCGCAGCAGCCAATTGCGCACGGGAGTGTCCCCACAAACAGTCGTTGATTGAAATGGCCAATTTTATTAGTGTGGGTTTTTTTTTAGACGGATTATTATTAGGCATGTGTGTGGAGTAAGGAAACTTGCCCAAGGTTTCGCCCTGACCTGCCTGGATTCGAACACAGGTCTCCCCAGCTTGGTCTCCGTAGCTTGCAAGACAAGTGTTCTAACCACTGAGCCACAGGAGCTCTCATCATTGAGTGTAACAGGAGGTAAGAGAAAGTTCAAAGGCAGGTGTGAATGAGACATCAGAGGAAGATCAATTGATCACTCAATTCAGGACTGTTTTGTGGAACACTGCTGTGCGCAATTGGCTGCCGAGGTTCGCCCACAAATATACAGCCGATTCACTTTGAAGTATAATTCTGTAAAGTGCTTTGAGATGCCTAAAAGACGTGAAATGCCGTTCTACATCAAATGCAAGATTATTATTATTATTATGCGTGAATATACATAGAATGTATAATATAACAACCCATGCATTTGACATAGCCCTTGATCCTGAGACAGACACTCATTCAGAAACAAAGATTCATCATACTTATGACCAACAGATCATTCCAACAAAACTTGGTTACTATTTAAACCTATGTCCTGTCGCCCCTTTTGAGATTAGCCACTTGTACAGAAATATTCTGTAAATGATTTATGTAGTGTAGCCTTGCGTACCATTTTAACCTTGCCTCCTCTAATCATATTCTATGCCACAGAACAAGTTGACAAATTCACACTGGAGATTTTTTTCACAGGTACATGTGTGTTTTTTTACAGCTTGTTTGGGCCAAAACTGAGAAATTTGGTTGTGCAACTCACAGATGTCCAGCTCCAAATAATTACCTTCTGCTTTGCAACTATTTCCCCAAGTAAGTGTGATTAGCAACAACTTTAACCTCCTGTATACTAAGATATAGCAATTAGCTGCTGCGTTTTGCCCACAAAATCCTTCTACATTCTATGAAGTCCTGTCTCGAAGACCTGATAAAGCACCATATCTATCTGTGACCAGGGCTCCCTCTGCCTCTTTGTCCTCCTGGACCTCTCCACTGCCTTCGACACAGTCGATCGAGCCAATCTCTTCCACCACCTGTCTTCCGTCATCCATCTCAGTGGGACCGCACTCGCATGGTTCGAGTCCTATCTTACAAACCGCCAACAGTACATCTCTGCAAACAGCTTTTCCTCTCACTTTCTCCTGGTCATCGCGGAGCACCCCAAGGATCCAACTTTGTCCCCCTCCTCATCCTGATCTACAAGCTTCCTCTTGGCTATGTCATCCACAGACATTAGGTGAATTTCTGCATGTATGCGGGTGACACCCAACTGAACTTCTCCACCTCAAATTGTGACACCCTGATATTCTGTCAGAATCCCTCTGTCAGTCAAGAGCTGGATGAGAGCAAACACCCTGCAATTAAATGTTGACCTGATGGAAGCCATACTCTTTGGCTCTCATTGACGTCTTCAGTCCCACAGCTCTCACCTCCTCCACCAAATAGGAAATTGCTGTGCAGTACACAGATCTAGTAATAGTTAGCTCTTATAATAATAATAATTATTATTATTATTTACTATTATTTTTGATAAATGAGAGGTGAAGAACTTGGCAACTTCTTTGATGTTTTTTCTACAATATTTCGATTTTCAGGAGCGTTGAAGAACACCAGCGGCCATATTTACAAGGACTGCAGTGCAGTGCATGTCCAAAGAATTATAAGTGTAAAAAAAAACTCTGTGGTGAGTTAAACAATCTTCTAGATCTAAATATTGGTTCAGCATCGTTTCATCTCTGGACATTGAATACCTGTGTACTGTGTGTCTTCGCCTGATGTCTGAATTGGTCGGTTGGCATTGGTATTGACAGAGAGGTATGTTTCCATCACTTAAACATGTGGAGTCCTGCAGCTCATGTGGAATCCTGTAGCTCACGTGGAGCCCTGTAGCTCAGTGTTTAGAGCACTCGTCTTACAAGCAAGAGACCTGGATTCAATTCCAGGCAGAGTGAAACCTTAGGCAAGTTTCCTTACTCCACACGCCTGATAGGAATCCCTCAAAAAAAATAGTCTCCCAACGTGACTAGTGCTCCATAAATGTAATTTTGTTGTTGTTGTTTCAATCAACAACTGTTTGTGGGACACTGCTGTGCACAACTGACTGCTGGGTTTTGCCCACATATATACAGTCAATTCACTTTACAGTATATTCTGTGAAGAGCTTTGAGATGTCTAGAAGACATGAAAAGCACTATATCGAATACAATATTAATATTGCGTTTTTCACATCTTAAAAGTGATTAAGTCCTTAATTGATGTCTCAAAGCGCTTCACAGAATATACTGTGAAGTGAATTGACTGTATATTTGTGGGTGAAATATGGCAGCCAATTGCACATAGCAGTGTCCCACAAACAGTCGTGGATTAAAAATGACCAATTTTATTATTTTTTTGAGGTATTAGGCATTTGGAGTAAGGAAACTTAGCGTTTGTTAAAAGGAGAAAGTAAAGTGTCTGAAAGAGTATTGAGGTGGAGCAAAGAATCTCCTTTCGTGACTTACGCTATCATTTCTAGCAAGCGTTTTTGTCTTTACGTGAAATATTCCTTTAAATAAAATCACAATTTAAGGACTTAATCACTTGTATTTTGTTTTCTTTTTCAGTATCGAAGGTTAAGGCTGGCGCTTCAAGCAATTTTATGAAAAGACCAATCCAATTCATTCTTTGCGTTCTACTACAAATAATGTTCACAGCTTTGTGATCAGCATAAATAAGAAAAACATTGATTGCACGAAGAGTCAACCTTTTTGATTGTGATTTTTGGCATGCTCCCCTGATGAAGGATTTCCTTGAGGCAGTTTACACTTATGTTGCTAGCCTGTCTATTTCGATTGGGGTTAAAGATCCTAAGAGATATTCATACCATAAGCCTCAGAAATGTTTCAATTCCATCCCCTTTGTGGTTTCTTTCTTTTCAGATCCGATCACACAATATTACACTACAGCCCCAACCCCCAAATATGGAGACAAAGGAGAAGATTTGTGTAGCACTTAGAGATATTAATGAGGATATGGATATTGTGTGGATCAGGTGGCAGCATTATCAATGTCTTCGGGAATGCAGGGGAGATAATTTGGAGAAGAAAATAACTACTTGTTAATAAACTGGAGCCTTGTGTTGGTTATTAAGACGGAGGTATGAGTTAAAATGTTGGGGGGAGTGAGCATTTAGTTCATCTTTCCAATTGAGTAAATGGAAGATGGGTGTTGGTGAAGTTTAAGGTGCTGCATGAATGGAGAAAGTATGGGGTCACTGCTCTGTGGGTGTGGAATAGGACAACAAACAAGAAAATTACCCTTCGCGTCGGGAGGACGTCCCAAGACGCTGAAGGACGCATGGTGGGGTTTGGGGTGAATAGGCTAGATTTGGAGTCTCAACATTTTGAGGTTGATTGAATGAGTTTTGGGGGCTTGAAGATTTTTTGAATGCACTGCTCCTGATGATTATTAAAACAAATTATTCTTATCAACTTTTGATCACCTGAACTCTAATGTAACGGAATGTCCAGAAACAGTCGTCCAAATAAATCTTGAGCTATGAAAATGAATACGTAGTAGTTAACTTTATTTCAAGACTTCCTGGGAATTCACAAGGACAAAAATGGAACAGATCGCAATCAGCAATGAGGCTTTCAAATGCGGTTATATCAAAGGCAAACCAATGTAGAGTTAGATATTAAAGTACAGCAAACACACAACTTAATAAAGTAGCAGTTTTTTCCCCAAGTTGTAAGCCAGAAAAAAATGCAGACATGATAAACAGGTCTCGTCTTTAATTGTCTTTAGACTTATAATGGTGTTGGTGTGGCTTTTTTTTCCCTGGTGTTTCCAACCGTCTTTTGATCTCTATCCAACAGGAAATTTATCAGAGGGTAATAATAGCATTGCAAGGTGTTTCCTGTGGGTTTTTTCTCGGGCCTGATGTATTCAACTTTTATCTCTTATCAACAGTGGTTAAAATTAGTTCTATTCAATTAGGGTCAGTTGCTGTATTGCTGTTCATCTCATCAGCATTCCCACCATCTATCTGGACTCTTATCTGCTGAGCCACAGGATGTGCTCTGTGAATTAAGTTTCCCACACGCGGAGCATGGTAAAGAGAGTTGTCTGTTGAAATACATTTCAAAAGTTTGAATGTTCATAAGTGTGCTCTTAACTCAGTGGGTTTCTGCAAGTGTCAGACTCTGGGATGATCAAATAAATTATAACTTCCGTCGAATCTAGGCCAATGTTGTTTGTTTATGTGTGGTGGGAGATTAAATTAGATGTTGTCCCGTGGGCGTCCTGCAGCTCAGTGGTGAGAGCACTCACCTCGCAAGTGATTTTATTCCAGGAAGGGCGAAACCTGGGGCAAGTTTCCTAACTCAGCACGCCTGATAATAATCACTCAAGAAACAATGATGATTGGGTCACTTCAATCCACGATTGTCTGTGGGACACTGCTGTGTGCAAATAGCTGCCGCGTTTTGCCTACCACAGTATATATACATATATCTATATATATATATATATATACAGTCAATTCCTTTTACAATATATTCTGTGAAGTACTTTGAGATGTCTAGAATATGTGACAAGACTCTAGCAAATGCAAGGATTATTATGTTTATAGTTTTATTAACTCGAATGTTATAGATGGAAATTTTCTTTTGTGGCGGTTGGTGAAGAAAAATATATTTGTAACAGATAAGTGGAATTACTTTTCAAAACATGTTTATTTATAGAGATGGAGGCACAAGACCGGAAAATATGGCATTGAAGCTTGTGGAAAAATGTATATGGAAACATGGCATTAATAATTCTACTGTACAACTTTTGGAGAAAACATATATCTGACTAAGTGTGAGCTTAATATTGAGATGGCAATCTAGTTCTGGTACAAAGAAATTGAAGGCTATATATTTGATTCAATGACACGTGTTAATAACAAACAATGTGGACGTGATAGACAGGTAAGAAAGGCAGTGAGAAATGACTATCAGTAGGATACTCAACTTTATTTGAACCTCAATTGAAAAATGAATTATGATTCTTGCAGATTGTTTGAGCAAAAAGTGAGAGAATTGGCTGTTCTTTCAATGATTGTAACGGAGTGAATGGTTTGAAGGCATGAAATGGAAGTCTTCTGGTGTGCAAATATTTACTTTGGTAAATATAAGTACTGTGCTTAAAATTGTGTCCATGCGAACGTATAAAGTAAATTATTAAAAAATAATTTTATTGATAATAATAATCCTTGCATTTAGTACTGCTGTGCACAATTGACTGCTGTTTCTCCCACAAAATATAGTCAATTCGCTTTATAGCATATTCTGCAAAGCGCTTTGAGATGACTCAAAGACATAATAAGGCTCCATATCAAATGCAAGGATTATTACCATTTTCACTTTTCATGTTGGAAGGGTGGGGAAGGATGTCACACAGCACCGTACAGGATACACTGTAAAGTTCAGTAACTATGTATTTTGAAAGAAAAATGTGGCAGTTGTTGAAATATGAAGGTATTAATAATTAAATATAGTTAGTTCCAATCAGGCACCAATTAAAACAATCTATCCACAACACAGGCATGGTCAGTAACCTTGAGCAAAAATGGAAAGAAACAACCTGTCTACACAAAACAACAGGTGCACCTTCCTCTGCGCTGAGACAACCTTGGGTATTGGTCCATGCCAATAATCCAAGGGGCGCAATAACATCAGTAGCTTCTAGGATGATTAAAGAATTGAAGGAGAACAGCTCGAGATATAGATAGGGACAGAGGACTCAATTAACAAAGGCACAAATGAATGTACTAATGATCTGGTTCACTCGGGAGGATATTGGGGAGTAAAGGTTCAATTCATACATGAGGCAGGATAAAAGAAGAAGACCTTATCAATACTAGCCAGCCTGGCACCAGGCCAATCATTAATCAGAATTAATACTTGCAGAACGTGTATTGTGGAGGGGGCTTCAGACTGGAAAGAAGGTATAACTAGACACAACTTTTGGGAAATTGTCAAGTGAGTAGCTGGAGAGCCATCTCAAGGTCTGGGAAAAGAAGGGAGGCGAACAACTCCCTGCAAACCTGGCCTTTAGATAGTCTGGTTTTGACATCGCTTCTGGACAATGTCCAAGTGATCAACTGGTTGAGTTAGTTATGGTGGAGAAGTATAAAGATAGGAGAGAAAGAGTGGCTCATTACAACAGTTGGGGAGTGTCTCAGGGTAAACCGAGATCTCCAGCCTGCCACTGTTGTCCAGAACTACTGGAACGGGTCATGGTTCCAGTTGTTTTCTTTTACAAGGCAGAGAAGGGTCAGTTAGAGAAGGAAAGTTAGAAGGAGTAAGTATTGTGAGAAGCCTGAACCTGACTTATGGTGTAACAGCCGGAATCCAGCATTGTATTCTACATAAAACTATTAATATGATTATTTACTCTTTTATTCTATCATTCTAAAATTGCTTGCAATCAATAAATCACTATCTTTATTAAGGATTGTTGGGTCATTATTTTGAATTCTCGGGATCAGAAATCCCAACACCGTTCACTTGCACACAGAAATATCCCACAAGCAGCCATGAAATGAATGATTAATTTGTATTTGGGGGGATTGTTGGCTATGACACCAAGAGAAACTCTTCTTTGATATTTTTCATACTGCTAAGGAATCAATTTTTTGTGCCAAATCATTCTATCTAATCCTATATCATTTCTATTCCCAGAGGTGATCTAGTTGGATCTAGTTCCCTGTTCTCAGTGTCCAAGGAGATTTAAATGTCGTGATAATCATTGCAGTGAGTATCATTTTCTGCTAACTTTTATTTTACATGAATTGGTTATCCATTATCCCCTTTCGTTTCAGATAGCTGAGGTTCAAGATTTTGTGGATTGTCATTTGCCTAGGCAGAGAAATTTCTTCACCAGTTATGAATAAATGCAAAGCAGTCAAGTATCTATCAGTATCATCGCAATAGATTTATTTTGGGCCCTAAGGGGAAGAAATTGCATTGGAATAATAATAATCCATGCATTTGATATAGCGCTATATCATATAGATGAGATGTTTCAAAGTGCTTTGAAACACCCAGGGTATATTGTAAAATTAATTGACTGCGTATTTTGTGGATGAAATGAAACCATCAGTACATTTACAGAGTTATTAATCAAATGTAAGGGTATCTAAATTCTAGAATGCATATGTTTGAAGAGTTATTACAAGAGGTTTTTTTTTCACCAACAATGAACAGAATTGTGCTAGTCATTTTTGGAGCACAATTTACACGATTTCACAGAGTTTATCTCAAGAGCTTTTCAACAGGTCGAAACAATGGTCAGAAGTCAGCACCATTTGACAGAAGTTCTTTTATGCTTGTGATCAGGCATGTGGTCTGGTACTACGCATAAAGAGAGAAAATAGATGGCATTAAAAATAAATGCTCACATTATCTACAGCTTCCCTGGGCACGTTATTTGAAGCAAATACGGACTACCTTAAACCATGGTCCTATCCTTCGTGTTTGAGTGGATATTAACGATCTTATGACCATTTTAAAAAAGAAAAGAGTGGATTTTAGTCAATAATTGTTCATCTAAATTTAAAAAAAATTTGGTCACACAATCCACAACTGTTTGTGGCTGCCACGTTTTGCCCCCCAAATATACCTCCAATTCACTTTACAGTATACTCTGAAGTGCTTTGAGATGTCTCAATGATGTGATAAGGCTCGATATCAAATGCAAGCATTATTATTATTTTATTACATGACCAAAAAATCTTATTATTAACAATTCCCCCAAATTAAATGGATCATTTTGCTTCATGGCTGTTTGTGGGACATTTTCTGTGAATAAATTGCCTTTACCATTCGTCTACAAATAGACAGCCACTCCTCCTGATAGAAACGTTGTGTGGGTTTTTTTTATATCAGTCTGAAATGCTTTGAAAACATTAGCTGGGACTATAATTGTTCCTCGCCACAAAAAAAGTTTTCTGTGGATGTGTTTTTTGTTGTTCATTCCAAAACCCAGTACTTTATGTTCTGAGGTCTGCAAAGTAGCTGAAACCTTGATGCGTGTATTTTTTATTGTCATTTCAAACGTTTGCCCCAAACGAGTTTGGTTCAGAGCAAAACCCAAGCAAAAGGTTTTCAGCCTCTGTGTTTTATTAATGAACACAGTGCATCACAAAGTGTAGGTGTCATAAATCTGTAACGTTAATAATCTTGGGGGTGTTGGTGATGCCTGTGGCTTTGAAGTGTTTTCCCAGGTACCTAGCTGGGGTATGGGTGGTGGGGTGGTGGGGGAGAAGGGAAGGCAAATAAAGCACAAGACACTAATTAATCTAATTACTAGGATCTAATCTGATTAGCAATTGAAGGATGGCAACTGAGACACCGAAATTACCTGCTCTTCTCTTGCCTTTCATCTGTCTCTTAACATCCCCCCAATCTTCCTCCTGCTCTCTGACCTTCGAAGAGAAGGATTTAGCGTTGAAAGTTCACAATCAATTGCGCAAGGAAACGTTTGCCGCCAACATGCAGAGAATGGTAAAAAAAAGAGAGAGATAGAGAGAGAGAGTGCCAGAGGGAAATCATGAGTTCAATCACAGTCAGTAGTTGTGTTTTTACTGTTTAATCTTATCAGTTGTTGTTGACTAACGCACGTTAATGAACCCACTGCATTAGACTCTTTGTGTGCTGCGATTGTACTTCTCTAGTAGGGAGGTGATTTTTAAAAAATGTGTGTGTGTGTGTGTAAAAAGATATATATGTCAACTTCACTATTTGATCCACTGCCACAACGAAAAACCCGACTCGAGTCATAGGATTTTTTTTTGAAAACAATACTTTGAAAGAGAAAGGGAAAATAATACTGAATTGTCCTTTTCTAAATACTTTTCTGGGGGGGGTGGGGGGGGGGGGGGGGGGAGGGGAATATTGACATTTTCAGAACAGAAAGAGAACAAATCAATATCAAATGATAATTAGAACAAAAAATAAAGGTTCGTGTCTGCTTTGATTTTTCGATGTGCCACATACCTTTGTGATTTTGTTGACATTTACAACAATCTGCCTTTTTTGATTGAGTTAGTGTTTTCCGTGCACTTTGGACAACGAATCCTTTTAATATTTCAGATCAACAATAAAATTACTTCAAATTTTATGTGAAATAAAATTTGATGTGAGGATGCATATAGGTGTGGGAGTTAGTATCAGATACAGCTGGCATAAGGAAATCACCCACTTTGCTTGTGGCCTCTTGTTAACAAAATGCCATGGAGAGCACGTTAAAACATCAGTTTTATAGGTACTATATCAGTGGGATGAATCATGTGAATAATGAATCTAATCTATTGGTTTCCAATAGGTATAGTTCACATTTATTGTACCGTGATTAAATATGCTTAATCATTTCCAATTCGTCAAACTTAGACCTGAATGTAATTCCAAATGTAAATAGAACAAATCAAACTATGTTTTCTCAGTTTCTATGTCTACAGTAAACGTCACAAAAGTCAAATTGGTTGGGTCCACATGTGGAAAGATTTAGCAAAGCGTGAGTGAGTTATGTCAATGTGCCTGGAATATAAAGTCTTTAATGGGATTTGGACAGATGTACGATTTAGGCGATTATCTGATTTATACAGATAAACCTAAGAAATGTTTTACTGTATTTGTATATTGCACTGCCCAATGTATTAATTCATTGATTTTTTTAGACCTGGGACTCAAAACTAGAAGAGGTGGCTGAGAAATATGTAGCTAAATGTATATGGGCTCACAACCCTCACAGAAACACCTTGGGAGAAAACATGTTTGCAATTACAGAGGATTTGAATGTTAAGGAGGCAATCAAAGCCTGGCATGCAGAAATTGTACATTTTTCAATCGAACAAAATAAATGTGTAAAACATCAAGTTTGTGGACATTACACACAGGTATGAAACTCGATTCAGTTCTCTGAACCAGCTTTTTTTATTATTGAGCATAACTAATCCATCATATATCTTATAATGATAACCCTTGCTTATTTTGTGAACGAATCTTCAACTGATGTGTTCGCTGATTTGATATGATCTTTCCAGATTGTCTGGGCAACTACCAACAGACTAGCATGTGCAAGACAGTTTTGCCTTAGAATGAAAAATGTGGAATTACCACATGCAAACCTGTTCCTGTGCAACTATTCACCCATGTAAGTATGATCCTTTGTGCGAATCCCATTCTGTTTGAATGAATAACATCATATTTTCACATGGAAATGTTTTTTACACAGGATGCTTTTGCATCAAATCTGAAAGATAAACTAACTCTTGAAACACAGGTTTACAAAGCAACACAGGACATGTTTTTCCCCATAGGATTGAGGATATAAGAACATGAGAATTTTACGAAGCGAAAGAAGACCACGGTCCACCCAGTTGATACAAACATATACAGAGCTAAGGAGCTGTATCAAAAGCAAATATTGTTATTATTTACACAACTTATTTGGTGTTTGGTTAACTTGCCATTGAAAACTGCTGGCTAAGAAAATTCTATGAGCGTGAAGGTAAATAATAATAATCCTTGCATTTGATATAGCGTCTTATTGGGTCTTCTAGACATCTCAAAGCACTTCAGAAAATATAAAGTGTAAAGTGAATTGACTATATGTTTGTGCTCGAATACAGAAATACATGAGCTAGCTTCCCAGACAGTAGCTTTGAGAATAGCATGGATCAACCTATGACGAATCTGGGTAATTCCCATCCATACTTTAGCAAGTTCTTTAAATTTGAAATGGAAATAATAACAGCAACAACTTGGATTTATATAGCACCCTCCACGCTGAATGGCATCTCTGAAATTGCATTTGAAATGATGAGAAGCTCAGATCTGGCCTGGGTTTTTCATTCAGTTATCTAGGAGGGGAAATAATGGGCCCATATTTAAAATTGTACTGACCTCAGGCAGGATCAGATATTGGATACCCAGCAAAAATATTTGACATTTGGCATCAACTAAGCCTTTATTTGTGTAAATTATGTCACATTTTTCAATTAATTGAGTGAAAATCTGGGATCCGGCATGGAACCCTGATGGACACTACTCATCGATGACTAATTTCTGGCAAAGAATGCTAAAAACCTATTCTACCTGATTATCTATTTCCAGGGGTAATGAAAAAGGGAAGGAACCGTACATGGAAGGACTTGCCTGCACTGCATGCCCAATGAATTACTTTTGTGAGAATCAATTTTGCAGTGAGTATCTAACTGTAACAAATCGGTTAAAGCTATCGCTTCGCAAGCGGGCGGACCCAGGTTCAATTCTTGGGCAGATGTGAAAACATGAAAGCATGATCCTTGCTCCACACATCTCTATTTGACTAGTGAATAGGAACCCGATTGTTGGCCATACGAATTTGCATTTGGTTGCCATCAGCATTGAAGCTGAAGCCATTAATAATAATAATAATAATAATAATAATAATAATAATAATAATAATACTTGCATTTGATATGGTGCTTTTCACACCTTCTAGACGTCTCAACGCGCTTCACAGAATATTCTGTAAAGTGAATTGACTGTATATTTGTAGGCGAAACGTAGCAGCCAATTGTGCACAGCAGCGTCCCACAAACAGTCGTGGATTGAAATAACCAACTTTATTATTGTGTGTTTTTTTTGGAGGGATTATATCATTTTAGGCTTGTGGAGTAAGGAAACTTGCTCACGGTTTCGCCCTGACCTGCCTGGATTCAAAACACAGGTTTCACGCTTATAAGGCGAGTACTCTAACCACTGAGCTACAGGACTCCACATTGATGGAAACCTGCATAGAATCTGAAAGGTTAAGGTCAGGTTGAGTTAAGAAAGGGAGGGAGGTAGAGAAGAGTTGCATTCATAAAAGTCACAGTGGAATAAGAGCTTTTCAGCCCAAGATTATGACAATTGTTCCTGAACAAGGCAAGTGGAAAATTGCCGGAATCCATACTGTACTCCACATTCAGAGCAAAGTTGGACACTCCAAATTTTGTTAAACCATCCAACAAGCAAAACACATAATTATTACGTCACCATTGTTATTCCCTCACCTTAGTCTCCTTATATTCTCAACGATTGATTCCTTTTAAGGTCTTGAATTTATTTTTCCCCTTTAACTTTTACTCCTGTCACACAACACTGTGTACCCACTGTGAGTTAGAAAAATAAAATGCATTGCTTAGAAAACGCCCACACAATCCAAAATGATTGAAACCAGATTGCAGTGAACAAGAAAGTGCCAAGCCAAGTTCTGATTCAGGAGCACCTCTTAAGCAACATTTCTTGGTGAACATCAAATATATTGAACATCTGTAGAAATATACTGTTACTTTATATTAAAAAAAAAGCTTCCACTGTGAGGATCTTATCATTTCCATCCTTTTCCTAACAGCTAACGAATCGACCATTGGCGTTATCGGTACGTCATCGTTATTTTCCTTATTGTTTTTGTAAACTTAGGTGATTGTCAATCTAGAATGCTAAGGGCTGAATAAAGGCTAAATACTGCAGATGCTGGAAATCTGGAATAAAAACGGAAGTTGCTAACTGTTTTTATGTCACCGACTTCTGTTTTTATATCAGTGAAGCACTGTCAGCTCCAGTAAAATAGAAGCGAGAATATAATAATAAGAATAATCCATGAATTTGATATAGCTCTTTTCATGTTTTCTAAATGTCTCAAAGTGCTTCACAGGATATACTGTAAAATAAATTAAAGCGAAACGCGGCTGCCATTTGCGTACAGCAGTGTCCCACAAATAGTCGCGGATTGAAATGACCAATTTTATAATTGTGTTTTTTTTGGAGAGATTATTAATAGGCGTGTGTGTGGAGTAATTCAACTTGCCTAAGGTGAATTGTATATTTTGTGGGAGAAACGTGACATGTACATCACAGCAGGAAATTGTTCCTCCCTCAAGAAGCCATCTCATTTGCTCCTCTTTCCCTGTAACCCCAATACTCTTCCTACGCATGTTCTTGCCCATTTAAAAAAAAGACCGGGAAGATCAGGCAGAATTAGTTATTACTGCGAGAGTAAGTAATACATACTACTTACTCATTTACTGAGTAAATCGTAATGAGTTCATATTCAGAATAGTTTAATTGTGTTTAGTTATGCTGAGAATATTTGATGATAATATGTAATTATATATTTTTAAAATTTTGCACTCCTGGAATTTTCATACCTTCATTCTGTTTTTCTGCAGATGAAAATCCCACTTCTGGTAAGACTATTCGATCTCTCTGTTCTGAGACTTGGAATGTTAGGAGATTGGGATTCAGTATAATAATAATGATAATAATAAAAATCATCGTTTGATTTAGCAACTTAAAACATCTTTAAAATGTCCATCATAATTTCCAAATCATGAGGGAATTTGATAGAGTGAACGAGGAGAAACAATTTCCACTGGTGAGTGGATCAGTAACCCGAGGACACTGATTTACAATAGTTGTTCAAAGAAACGGAGGGGAGAGGTGAGGAGAAATGTTTTCACGCAGCGAGCTATTCGGATCTGGAATGCATTGCCTGAAAGTGTGGTGGAAGCTGACTCGATAACAACTTTTAAGAGGGAAGTAGTAATTATTTGGGGAGGACAAGTTTACGTGGCTATGAGAAGAGAACGCGGGTGAGTGGTATTGATTTGGATAGCTCTTTCCAAAGGGCCAGTACGGACACGATGAGCTGAATGGCCTCATTCTGTGTTGTATGACCTCCTTCTGTGTTGTATGATTCTATGCCTCAAAGCACTTTGCAGAATATAGTGTAAAGTGAGTTGACCGTATATTTTGTGGGCGAAATGCGGCAGCCAATTGTGCCCATTGATTTCCCATGAACAGTCATGGATTGACCAAAAAAGTATTGTTCCTTTCTAATTTAATTTTTTTGTAAGGTTATAACCCTCAGAAAAGCGATTCACCAATAGTCTAACAACTGGGTTCCTACTTATTGCTAGGCAAACAGAGGCAGTAAGGTAAGGAAGCTTGCCCGAGAATTGAACCCAGGTTCTCTCGCCTGTGAGGCGAGTGATTTTTTAAATTAGATGATATACTTTTGCTATTTTAAAAAAATGACTTAGTGAGTATTTGAATACTTTTCTCTTATATTTCAGATGGTAACAATCACTTTATAGATGGAAAATCAAGACCCATTGTTCTGACATTTGTAATGTTAACAGTTTGGTTTCTGACTAAATTAGAATATTGATTGTGCAGAAAATGTATGTTACCCCAATGTGAATTCCCTATAAATTTCTCTAATTCAAGACTTTTCTTGTACATTCTTTACGCAGATGATTGTTAGTTCTTTACCAATATTAAAATGATTTGCCTGTAAAATATAGTCTAAACTGGTTTGTTCTAAATGTAATATTAGTTGAATAATAATGCATTTCACCCCCAAAATATAATCAATCCACTTTACAATATATCCTGTGAAGCGCTTTGAGAAATTGAAGAGCAAATTGCATTTTATCCCAGCTACTGAAACCATCACTTGCTGGCTGGACTATTCCGATGCCCTCCTCGCTGATCTCCCCAGCTCCACCATACATAAAATTCAACTTATTCAATAATTCAAAACACCATCATCTGGTACCCGCATGATACTCACCGAAAAAACTCTACCACCATCCATCAGACCTTGCCGGGTTCCACTGGTTCTCAACTACCAAATGGTTCAATTTCAAGATCTTGTTCATTTTCAAATCCCTTCATCGTCTCACATGTCCAATCTGTGAAGAGGACAGGCAATTAAAGTACAGGCAAATATAGTAGGAATGCACAATAAACTACAATCATCATCTCCTGCCTCCAACATGCTAAGAATGGTAAGAGTATGATAGATTGCCTTCAGAGTTGCTCTACGATATAATATAGTAAAGTACTGATAAGAGGTGAAAAGACACAAATGGACAAAATTTATAAACTGATGCCAATGAAATTCTGCTGTGTAAATTATAAATAATTTTTTACTACGATATTATTTTGCAACACAATATCGCTGTAACAATCCTAATTGTTTTATAATGTGTGCAATTGCCTGCCCTTCCTCCCCCACATCCGGTCCGTTACCAGCACTGCCTTCTACCACCTCCGACAGATCGCCTGTCTCCGGCAATACCTCACCCCAAAAGCCGCTGAAACACTGGTCCACGCATTTGTCACCTCTTGGCTGGACTATTGCAATGCCCTACTCGCCGGTCTCCCCTCCACCACAATCCACAAAATCCAGCTAATCCAAAACTCTGCCGCCCACATACTCACCCGCTTCAAGCTTTGCTCCCCCATTACCCCAGTCCTTGCCAGACTTCACTGGCTCCCTATCCCAGAGAGGATCGACTTCAAGATCCTCACCCTTGTTTTCAAATCCCTCCACTCCTCTGCACCCCTCTATCTCTCTGATCTCCTCTCCCCCCAAACCAGCACCCGCTGCCTTCGCTACTCTGGGTCTGGCCTCCTCCATGTCCCCCGAGTCCTCTGCTCCACCCTCAGCGGCCGTGCCTTCAGCCACTACGCCCCGAGGCTCTGGAATTCCCTTCCTCACTCCCTTCGCCTCGCCCCCTCTCTTCTCAGTTTCAGGTCACCGCTGAAGACCTTTCTCTTCGACCGTGCCTTTGGTCACCTTTCTACCCCTGCCCCTGGCTCGGTCCCGGGATCCGCTATTGTGAAGTGCTCTGAGACACCGTCCAGCATGGAGGGCGCTATATAAATCGAAGTTGTTGTTGTTGTTGCCCACAAATATACAGTCAGTGTGTTTCGCTGTACAGTAAATTCAGTTTACAGTATATTCTGTGAAGCACTGTGAGACGTCTAGAAGATGTGAAAAGTGCTATATCAAATGCTAGGATTATTATTACTGTTGTGCTCTTAAGTATGTTCTTATGAATTCATCATTGATGTTGTTTCACTGAAACTTCTTGCTTTTCTAGAGAAATGAGGGAGTTGTTTTTCCCCCAGTTTTACACCATAATATGTTTTGAGATTTACTTGATAAGGCGCTAAATCAAATGCAAATACATGCAAGGATTAATTAATTTCATCCTGTTTTACAATAGGTTTCAGCAAGTCCGATAGCATTGAGGGTGGGACAATGGCACTCTTAGTTTCTGTTCTCAACTTTATATTCCTTGCAGTTTGGGATTCTGTGGAAATCAAGGAACGATGACTGCACCAAAATGAATGCTCTTTCAATGCCATTTTCTAAATGACTGATTACATCGGTGTTACATCGTTGTTGGTGTTTTTAACCAGCAAGTATTCAGCTCAAATGTTTTGTTAAAAACATGATTAGTAAGTGGAAACATCATAAAGTAAACGTGTCATGACTTACCAGTTTATATTTTAACATAGCTGTTAGGACAGTGCACTAGCCTCATTTCGCCTGGGCTTCCCACATATCCTCTAGTGACAGGCCCATTTAAATCAATGATGGTGATGAATTCAATGAGATTAGTTCTCGTGTTGGTTCCTCTGTTAACGTTGCCCTGGTGTTTGCACACTTTGAATGCGCTACAGAAAGCGGCGGTGGACATTCACAACTTGTATCGAACAAAGTCAGCAGGATCCAACATGCTGAGATTGGTAATAATAATAATCCTTGCATTTGATATAGCGATTTTCACATCTTATTGATGTCTCAAAGCATTTCACAGAATATCCTGTAAAGCAAATTGACTGTATATATTTTGGGGCGAAATGCGGCAGCCAATTGCGCACAGAGGTGTCCCACAAACAGTCGTGGATTTAAATGCCCAATTTTATTATTGTGGTTTATTTTGGACGGATTATTAGTTGGCGTGTGGAGTAAGGAAACTTGCCCAAGGTTTTGCTCTGATTTGCCTGGATTCAAACACAGGTCTCACGTTTGTAAGACAAATGCTCCATCCACTGAGCTGCAGGAGCTCCACTGGTAAGAGTGAAATGAAATCCCTTCCTGTGACCCCATCACCCCCATCCTTGCCCGGCTCCACTAGCTCCTCATCCCTCAGAGGAAATAATTCGAATTCCTCATCCTCACTTTCAAGGTCTTGCCCCCTCCTACAACAACAACAACACCAACTTGGATTTATATAGCGCTCTCCGTGCCAAACGGCATCTCAGAGCGCTTATCTACTATCTCTCTGACCTGCTGGCCCCCTATCAACCTGTCCACTCCCTCCATTCAGCAGGCTCTGGCCTAGTCCATGGCTCCCGCCTGAACCGCCATACCATCGGCGGCCGGAATTATAGCGTCTTTCCCAACCCTTCTCCACCCCCACTCCCTCCCCTCCCTCCCCCACCCATGCTCGGGTCCTGACCCCTGACTGTTCAGCGCCTCCTGATGTGTAAGGTGCTCTAGAAATGTACTTTGTGGTTGTTGTTATTTGCTACTTCCTACTGTATGTTTCTACTTTGCTACTTCCTAGCAAACAACTTAGGGAGATTAACATTAGTAAAGAGATGGTTTTAGGTAAATTGTCTGGTCTTAAAACTGATAAATCCCCTGGACCGGATGGCCTGCTTCCTAGAGTTTTAAAGGAGGTGGCTACTGAGATAATGGATAGCATGTCTATAATCTTCCAAAATGCTGTGGATACTGGAAAAGTCCCCATTGATTGGAAGATTGCAAACGTAACTCCACTATTTAAGAAGGGTGGGAGAGAAAATATGGGAAACTATAGACCAGTTAGTCTGACGTCAGTTGTAGGGAAAATTCTTGAGTGCTTAATAAAAGACGTATTTATGGGATACCTTGAAGACCATAAAAAGATTAGGCAGAGTCAACATGGCTTTACAAAAGGGAAGTCATGCTTGACCAATCTTTTAGACTTTTTTGAGGATGTATCCAGCAAGTTGGATAAGGGGGAACCAGTAGATGTGGCATATTTGAATTTTAGGAAGGCATTTGACAAGGTGCCACACAAAAGGCTGTTATTCAAGATTAAGGCCCATGGGATTAATGGGAAAATATTAACATGGATAGAAGAGTGGCTATCGGGTAGAAAGCAGAGAGTAGCGATAAACTGATCACTCTAGAATTGGCAGGATGTAACTAGTGGAGTGCCACAAGGATCAGTGCTTGGGCCTCAGCTATTTACTATTTACATCAATGATCTAGATGAGAACATTGAATGTAACGTGTCTAAATTCGCGGTGACACTAAACTAGATAGCAGAGTGAGCTCTGAGGATGATGCAAAAAGATTGCAACAAGATATAGATAGGTTAGGGGAGTGGGCAAGTAGGTGGCAGATGGAATTCAATGTTAGCAAGTGTGAAATTATTGACCCAGGTAGCAAGAATAAAAGAATAGATTATTTTCTAGAGGGGGAAAAGTTAGATAGTGTTAGTATTCAAAGGGATTTGGGTGTCCTTGTACACCAGTCCCAAAACGTTAGTTTGCAGGTGCAGCAAGCAACTAAGAAGGCGAACGGCATGCTAGCGTTCATTGCAAAAGGTTTAGAGAATAAGAGTAGGGAAGTCTTGCTGCAACTGTATAGGGCTCTGGTGAGACCGCACCTAGAGTATTGTGTGCAGTTTTGGTCTCCTTGTTTAAAAAAGGACATACTTGCCTTAGAGGGGGTGCAGCGTATATTCACTAGGTAAGTTCCTGGGATGAGGGGACTGACCTATGAGCATAGGTTGAATAAACTAGGGCTGTATTCTCTGGAGTACAGAAGAATTAGGGGGGACCTTATTGAAACATATAAGATTCTTAAAGGGCTGAATAAAGTAGGCACTGAGGGACTGTTTCCCCTGGTAGGAGAATCTATAACCAGGGGTCACAGTCTTAAAATTAAGGGTCAGCCTTTTAGAACAGAGTTGAGGAAACATTTCTTCACTCAGAGGGTAGTGAATTTATGTAATTGATTACCCCAGAAGGCTGTAGATGCTCAGTCCTTGAACATTTTCAAGGCTGAGACTGATAGATTTTTGAAAAATAGAGGGATTAGGGGATATGGGGATAGGGCAGGTAATCAAAGTTAGATGAGAAGATCAGCCATGATCTTATTGAATGGCAGAGCAGGCTTGAAGGGCCGAATGGCCTACTCCTGCTACTAATTCTTATGTTCTTATGTTCTACTGAATGTGAAATACTGAAAGATTTTTTGGCTGTTAAGGCCTTCAACCAAAACTCCTCTTATTTTCCTCCACATCTGATGAGGTTGACGTCATCACATGTCGCATCATTGCTTTGTAAGCTGCCTCATATGTATTTATACCATTACAATTTGTTCTAGAAAGAAATGTTTTTTAAAAAAACAACCTTAGCATCTATCTGTCCCGTGTTAGAAACAGAAAATATACTGAGGTTCAAATACTTGTTTACTGGAGAGAAACGTAATGCGCGAGTTGCCAAGTTAATTATCAGGCACTATTCAGTCTGATTTATATTCATTGGGTGATTATTATGACTAAAATATATTTTTTCTGCTTGTTCCAGTGAAGTCTGATCACAAACAAGGACTTCTGTGGGTGATGATGGCATCAGCAATGATTTTTAATCAATTCTATCTGTTCAGATCAGATATATAATAAAACAATTTGGAGTACAATTCTGAACAAATAGATAGAATTGCCTACTATTGTGTTCTCAATGAATCTGTTTATAAATTGTCTTTCCTCATGCATTGATACTCCTACGTCTAGATCTACGATGTAGAATTGGAAAAATTAGCTGCTGCATATTCAAAAAAATGCACCTGGAAGCACAGTGGAGGTGACGAAGGGGAAAACTTATTTGCGAGTTCAGGCATCCCAGATGTATCCCATGAAATGGCTACAAAATCCTGGTTTGATGAAATCGTTGATTATAACTATGACGCACTAACTTGTACACCAGGCAAAATGTGTGGCCACTACACACAGGTAAGAAACTTCATTTAATTCGAGAGATGAATACGTTTTCATGTCCTAACTAATAATAATGATCCTTGCATTTGGTATTGCGTCTTATCACATCTTCAAGACATCACAACAACAAAATTACATTTGTAGACTGCCTTTCGGTAGGACATTTCAAAGCACTTCACAGAATATACTGGAAAGTAAATCAACTGTATATTTGTGTGGACGAAACACAGTAGGCGATAGTACACAGCAGTATCGCGTTTTGAATGACCAAATTTTTATTCCCGGGATCCGCCAATCAACTAACAACCGAGTTCCTCGGTTGGAGGAATAGAGACCTGTTGAGGACGGAAACTTGTCTAACTTAGCCCGGGAATCAAACCCAGATCCTCTCGCCAGTTAATGCATTAGATCTTTAGTGATAACTTGCTGAGATTGACAAAACGTATTACAAGTGAGGTCTCAATAGCTGCTAGGACAGATAAGAATTTTTGGCAAGTTACATCTAATAGCATCACAACATCAAGATGCTTTATAGATGTGTCTAGAGACTTGGTCTCAAGCGACTTGATAAACTTTTCCAATCATTAATTATCACCTGAGTGAAAATTTCATGCAAACTTATGTCTCTTTTAAAGATAAAATCCCAGTAAACGTGCAAATCAGGCAAAATTTGTATGTGTCTATTGATTTTATGTGATTTTCACAGGTTGTGTGGGCAGACACTAGGAAGGTGGGTTGTGCCATAAATAAGTGTCCTCAAATTGAGTTGTTACCAAAATACAAAGATGCAACATTGATAGTGTGCAACTATGTTCCTCCGTAAGTATGCATATTATCAAATATCCATATTAACGACCTCTAGTATTTCTAGATTACTAAGCATCAAATATATTATATATATATAATATGTCACTGAGACAGGATGTACAATAAAGTATATTTACTGTATTTTTGTGAATTAAAGTGGAACAGGAATATCTCATCAATGGCCATGAAGTGAATAACCAATTTTATCTGGGGACGGACGGTCAGGAAAGTGGATAGCAACTCTGGCAATGCAGCACTCCCCAGAACTGGGAGTGACAGTTTAGACTACATGAATTCCAAGTCCCAGCAATATTCTTGCTCAAATCAACCAGGCTGACGCACACGAGCCTATGATATTACACCTACTTGAAACACAGTGACATGTCATGTCACGAGCAGTCATTACCCGATAAGGTCTGTCAGGGAAAGTGCCAACTTATTTGAATTACTCTACCTTATTTTCTATTTTCAGCGGTAATTATGTTGGTGAGAAACCATTTCTGAAAGGAAAGGTCTGCAGCAATTGCCCACGAGGATACACGTGTCATGATAAACTTTGCAGTGAGAGCTCCTTTATATTCATTTATCAATAGTATTTTAATTATTAATAATAATGCTACTTCCACTGTTTATTATTCTGATAAGTAAGCAATTTGGGGCTGGTAAGAGTTTTGACTATGAAGTTTTTCTTACGTCCGTTAAGAATAATTGAAAAGCAGAAAAGTGCCATTGCTTTTTGAATTCTACTGTTATTAAAATGCCCAGTTATACGAGAGCCAGTTTCTCAAACATATGCCAATAACATTGTATGAACTGGAGTTATAAGAACATAAAAATTTGCTAGGCAAAGAAAGGCTCATCCAGTTCACCTTCCACTATCCTGGCAATCACATAACATGCCATGTCCCAAGCAATAATTTGTATCTTAAGAGATCATTTGCAAACCATAAACCTGTCAGAAACATCCACCTGAACAAGATTATAGCATCACAGAATCTTACGGCACAAAAGGAGGCCATTCGGCCCATCAAGTCTGTGCTGGCTCTTTGAAAAGAGCAACTTAATCCCACTCCCTGCCTCACTCCCCATAACTGCGCAAACCCAAATAAACATCCACCTGTCTTTTAAAAGTTGTAATCGAAATGGCTCCACCACCTTTTCAGGCAATGCATTCCAGATTCAAACAACTCCCTGAGTGAAAAGATTTCACCTCACTGCCCCTCCGCTTCTTTTAGAAATTATTTTAAATCTGTGACCTAAAGTCACTGACACATCCATCAATGGAAACAGTTTTTCCCTGTTTACCCTATCGAATCCTCTCATGATCTTGAAAACCTCTTTGAAACCTTCTCTGCAATGAGAATAAACCTAGCCTCGCTAGCCTTTCCTCATACCTGAAGTCCCTCATTCCTAATACCATCCTGGATAGGGTAACAACAACAAAATTACATTTATAGAGCGCCTTTCACGTCGAGAGGACGTGCAAGGAGCTGAACAGTTAGGTAGGGACCCGAGCGGGTGTGGGCACAAGATTTGTATGGGTGAAGACGCATGGGCCTTTGGCACATCTGTTTTAATCCGTCTAAAATACCCAATTTACCATCCTCCCAGCGCAGTATCAAACCACTTTTTAAATGAGTCCAGTGTCCTGGCCACAACCACCCTTCCTCGCAACTTGTTGAAGTCATTTATTACCATCCGGGTGAAGGAAAATTTCACATCGGGTGGATGTCCCAAGACGCAGTCAGTTGTTGGGTCATTTATTTCCACTCACTGCCTCAATGATTATATTTAACCAAACTTAATGATGTTGCGAATATCTGGCAGGAAAGCACTGCTTGCAGTCAGCTGTCATGAAAACCTACCAAAAACTTAATGGAAAGAATAACTGGGATGGAGCACAGGCTAAAAGAAAGAGTTCCTGAACTAGGGCGTACCCTCTCCCATTGACTAAAGCTAAATACAGGCGCTCACATGTCACACCCAAAATATTGGGCATTTGGATAGTAAATTCTTCTGCCTAATTGAGATAATAATTTGTGATTTTAATAATAAAATCTAATAAAACTGCACTGATTCAATCTTTATTCTTTCACTCTTCCACAGCTAAGCCAGGTGATATTAAGATAAATAAAGATGGTGATGATGATGGTAAATTGAGATTCTTAATTTTATTTCTCATATTTGTAATGTGGCCAGATTTCCACTATCTATAAATCAAGAGAAAAACTACTGTGTTGACAATCCACACATTCCTCCTTATTCCCCCGCATCCTCCATCCCACCATCAGCGGCCATGCATTCAGCCACTATGCCCCAAAGCTTTGGAAGTCTCTCGCTCAATCGCTTCGTCTTGCCCACTCTCTCCATTTTCAGATCGCACTTGAACACCCTCCTACAGTTACCTTCCCCCTCCGTATCGGGCTCCGCCACCTTTAAGCACTCCAAGATACTCCGATATGAAAGACGCTATACAAATGCAAATTGTTGTCGTTGTAATTAAGTAGCTATTTCCAATTCAAAATTCCATACGAAGTTTGTTTCAAATCAACTGTTACAAGTATGAGGAGAATCAACAACAGTAACAACTTGATCTTAGTGTCCTTCACTGACTATAATATATATCTTGTTATACGTCTTGTTATGTTAGCAAGGTTGCAATGTGCCAATCCTAACAATTTGTTTTATCTTCAGCAGGCACTTCAGGCAGTCCCAAGCTACTTGGGAAAATGGGACTTGCTATTCCTGTTCTGACCTGTTCGGTTGCAATGTTAATAGCTTTGGAATCAACATAAATCAGAGAACATTGTTTGTAGGGACGATTAATATTGTCTCCCATTGTAATTTTCCAAGGCTTCCTTAATTAAAGGCTGTTTTCTTATGATGCTGTCCAATAATTTACTAATCATCATCATCATTATCAAGAGTCCAGGATCATGATGCCAGAAACACTGACTGGCCAGCGCCTTGGGACTTCCTCCCAACATGAAAGGCGTTATACAAATATAATTTTGTTGCTGTTGTCACTAGCAGTAATGTAATTTGTATTAGGAATATGGTTAGGGACCACAAATGGGGAATGAATGACATTGGAGCCAATCAACTAATAACTGGGTTCCTACTTACTGCCTATAAGGCTTGCAGAATAAGGAAACTTGCCTAAGGTTTCACCTCGCCCAGGAATCGAACCTGTGTCCTCTCTCCCGCAAGCACTCTAACCAATATGCTACAGGTCTCCGTGCATTACACTTTAATGTTAGGGAGTGAATTCCATTTAGTTACATTCTTTATTGGTCTCCCAAAGGACAGACCTGTCAAGGAAATCATCATTACAGAACTGCAAAATAAATCCAAATGAAATGCAGTACTGTACAGTATATAACAACTATGTCTTGTATGTATTTAGGTGCCAGCCTAAGTCAAATGGCAGCACTCTAGCTTCTGAGTCAGAATGTTGTGGGCTCGAGACCCACATCAAGATTTTGTACTCAGTCCAGCCTGACACTCTAAATGCATGGCTGAGAGCGGATTGCATTGGTCAAGACTTGGGAAATCGAAAAGCTTTCTCTTTTCTTCTTCTCTCACTGGACTGTTATTATAGGCAACCCTATGACCATTGGTCAAGTGGACCAAGGTGTAGTCAAGCAGCAGGGGAAGCACTGCGCAGTTGATTGTACTATTTTTCCGACAAGATTTTAAACCCCCAAAATCCTGGTAGGGTGAAATTTAAAGATCCCATGGCACTGTTCGAAATAAGACTAACATGGTCATTCACTTGATGGTTGTTGGTTTATGTGTATTAATAATATAATAATAATTCATTCACTCATTTTCCCATGAAGCACCCGAGGAGTCTCGACAATCGATAAGGCACTTTATCAAATGCAATAATTATTATTATTACAAAGGATTAGATCCTGTTTTTGTGAAGTCCTGTAGCTCAGTGCTTGGAGCACTCATTTTACAAGCAAATGCATTTGATTCCAGGTCAGGGCGAAACCTTGGGCAAGTTTCCCTACTCCACAAGCCTGATAATAATCCCTCCAAAAAATGAAACAATAATAAATTCGCCATTTGAATCCACGACTGTTTGTGGGACACGACTGTGCACAATTGGCTGCCGTGTTTCGCCCACAAATATACAGCCAATTCACTTGATAGTATATTCTGTGAAGCGCTTTGAGACGAATAGAAAATGTGAAAATCACTATATCAAATGCAAGGATTTTTTTTGGGGTACAAATTACCAGTAAATGTTTTACCTTTGCAGCCTGAATATTTTATTAAGCATCATTGTTAATCATAAGCATCATAAAGTAGATGTGTCATCATTTTGGATGTCCCAAGATGCAGTCAGTTGTTGGGTCATTTATTTCCACTCACTGCCTCAATGATTATATTTAACCAAACTTAATGATGTTGCGAATATCTGGCAGGAAAGCACTGCTTGCAGTCAGCTGTCATGAAAACCTACCAAAAACTTAATGGAATGAATAACTGGGATGGAGCACAGGCTAAAAGAAAGAGTTCCTGAACTAGGGCGTACCCTCTCCCATTGACTAAAGCTAAATACAGGCGCTCACATGTCACACCCAAAATATTGGGCATTTGGATAGTAAATTCTTCTGCCTAATTGAGATAATAATTTGTGATTTTAATAATAAAATCTAATAAAACTGCACTGATTCAATCTTTATTCTTTCACTCTTCCACAGCTAAGCCAGGTGATATTAAGATAAATAAAGATGGTGATGATAATGGTAAATTGAGATTCTTAATTTTATTTCTCATATTTGTAATGTGGCCAGATTTCCACTATCTATAAATCAAGAGAAAAACTACTGTGTTGACAATCCACACATTCCTCCTTATTCCCCCGCATCCTCCATCCCACCATCAGTGGCCATGCATTCAGCCACTATGCCCCAAAGCTTTGGAAGTCTCTCGCTCAATCGCTTCGTCTTGCCCACTCTCTCCATTTTCAGATCGCACTTGAACACCCTCCTACAGTTACCTTCCCCCTCCGTATCGGGCTCCGCCACCTTTAAGCACTCCAAGATACTCCGATATGAAAGACGCTATACAAATGCAAATTGTTGTCGTTGTAATTAAGTAGCTATTTCCAATTCAAAATTCCATACGAAGTTTGTTTCAAATCAACTGTTACAAGTATGAGGAGAATTAACAACAGTAACAACTTGATCTTAGTGCCCTTCACTGACTATAATATATATCTTGTTATACGTCTTGTTATGTTAGCAAGGTTGCAATGTGCCAATCCTAACAATTTGTTTTATCTTCAGCAGGCACTTCAGGCAGTCCCAAGCTACTTGGGAAAATGGGACTTGCTATTCCTGTTCTGACCTGTTCGGTTGCAATGTTAATAGCTTTGGAATCAACATAAATCAGAGAACATTGTTTGTAGGGACGATTAATATTGTCTCCCATTGTAATTTTCCAAGGCTTCCTTAATTAAAGGCTGTTTTCTTATGATGCTGTCCAATAATTTACTAATCATCATCATCATTATCAAGAGTCCAGGATCATGATGCCAGAAACACTGACTGGCCAGCGCCTTGGGACTTCCTCCCAACATGAAAGGCGTTATACAAATATAATTTTGTTGCTGTTGTCACTAGCAGTAATGTAATTTGTATTAGGAATATGGTTAGGGACCACAAATGGGGAATGAATGACATTGGAGCCAATCAACTAATAACTGGGTTCCTACTTACTGCCTATAAGGCTTGCAGAATAAGGAAACTTGCCCAAGGTTTCACCTCGCCCAGGAATCGAACCTGTGTCCTCTCTCCCGCAAGCACTCTAACCAATATGCTACAGGTCTCCGTGCATTACACTTTAATGTTAGGGAGTGAATTCCATTTAGTTACATTCTTTATTGGTCTCCCAAAGGACAGACCTGTCAAGGAAATCATCATTACAGAACTGCAAAATAAATCCAAATGAAATGCAGTACTGTACAGTATATAACAACTATGTCTTGTATGTATTTAGGTGCCAGCCTAAGTCAAATGGCAGCACTCTAGCTTCTGAGTCAGAATGTTGTGGGCTCGAGACCCACATCAAGATTTTGTACTCAGTCCAGCCTGACACTCTAAATGCATGGCTGAGAGCGGATTGCATTGGTCAAGACTTGGGAAATCGAAAAGCTTTCTCTTTTCTTCTTCTCTCCCTGGACTGTTATTATAGGCAACCCTATGACCATTGGTCAAGTGGACCAAGGTGTAGTCAAGCAGCAGGGGAAGCACTGCGCGGTTGATTGTACTATTTTTCCGACAAGATTTTAAACCCCCAAAATCCTGGTAGGGTGAAATTTAAAGATCCCATGGCACTGTTCGAAATAAGACTAACATGGTCATTCACTTGATGGTTGTTGGTTTATGTGTATTAATAATATAATAATAATTCATTCACTCATTTTCCCATGAAGCACCCGAGGAGTCTCGACAATCGATAAGGCACTTTATCAAATGCAATAATTATTATTATTACAAAGGATTAGATCCTGTTTTTGTGAAGTCCTGTAGCTCAGTGCTTGGAGCACTCATCTTACAAGCAAATGCATTTGATTCCAGGTCAGGGCGAAACCTTGGGCAAGTTTCCCTACTCCACAAGCCTGATAATAATCCCTCCAAAAAAGAAACAATAATAAATTCGCCATTTGAATCCACGACTGTTTGTGGGACACGACTGTGCACAATTGGCTGCCGTGTTTCGCCCACAAATATACAGCCAATTCACTTGATAGTATATTCTGTGAAGCGCTTTGAGACGAATAGAAAATGTGAAAATCACTATATCAAATGCAAGGATTTTTTTTGGGGTACAAATTACCAGTAAATGTTTTACCTTTGCAGCCTGAATATTTTATTAAGCATCATTGTTAATCATAAGCATCATAAAGTAGATGTGTCATCATTTTGGATGTCCCAAGATGCAGTCAGTTGTTGGGTCATTTATTTCCACTCACTGCCTCAATGATTATATTTAACCAAACTTAATGATGTTGCGAATATCTGGCAGGAAAGCACTGCTTGCAGTCAGCTGTCATGAAAACCTACCAAAAACTTAATGGAATGAATAACTGGGATGGAGCACAGGCTAAAAGAAAGAGTTCCTGAACTAGGGCGTACCCTCTCCCATTGACTAAAGCTAAATACAGGCGCTCACATGTCACACCCAAAATATTGGGCATTTGGATAGTAAATTCTTCTGCCTAATTGAGATAATAATTTGTGATTTTAATAATAAAATCTAATAAAACTGCACTGATTCAATCTTTATTCTTTCACTCTTCCACAGCTAAGCCAGGTGATATTAAGATAAATAAAGATGGTGATGATAATGGTAAATTGAGATTCTTAATTTTATTTCTCATATTTGTAATGTGGCCAGATTTCCACTATCTATAAATCAAGAGAAAAACTACTGTGTTGACAATCCACACATTCCTCCTTATTCCCCCGCATCCTCCATCCCACCATCAGTGGCCATGCATTCAGCCACTATGCCCCAAAGCTTTGGAAGTCTCTCGCTCAATCGCTTCGTCTTGCCCACTCTCTCCATTTTCAGATCGCACTTGAACACCCTCCTACAGTTACCTTCCCCCTCCGTATCGGGCTCCGCCACCTTTAAGCACTCCAAGATACTCCGATATGAAAGACGCTATACAAATGCAAATTGTTGTCGTTGTAATTAAGTAGCTATTTCCAATTCAAAATTCCATACGAAGTTTGTTTCAAATCAACTGTTACAAGTATGAGGAGAATCAACAACAGTAACAACTTGATCTTAGTGTCCTTCACTGACTATAATATATATCTTGTTATACGTCTTGTTATGTTAGCAAGGTTGCAATGTGCCAATCCTAACAATTTGTTTTATCTTCAGCAGGCACTTCAGGCAGTCCCAAGCTACTTGGGAAAATGGGACTTGCTATTCCTGTTCTGACCTGTTCGGTTGCAATGTTAATAGCTTTGGAATCAACATAAATCAGAGAACATTGTTTGTAGGGACGATTAATATTGTCTCCCATTGTAATTTTCCAAGGCTTCCTTAATTAAAGGCTGTTTTCTTATGATGCTGTCCAATAATTTACTAATCATCATCATCATTATCAAGAGTCCAGGATCATGATGCCAGAAACACTGACTGGCCAGCGCCTTGGGACTTCCTCCCAACATGAAAGGCGTTATACAAATATAATTTTGTTGCTGTTGTCACTAGCAGTAATGTAATTTGTATTAGGAATATGGTTAGGGACCACAAATGGGGAATGAATGACATTGGAGCCAATCAACTAATAACTGGGTTCCTACTTACTGCCTATAAGGCTTGCAGAATAAGGAAACTTGCCCAAGGTTTCACCTCGCCCAGGAATCGAACCTGTGTCCTCTCTCCCGCAAGCACTCTAACCAATATGCTACAGGTCTCCGTGCATTACACTTTAATGTTAGGGAGTGAATTCCATTTAGTTACATTCTTTATTGGTCTCCCAAAGGACAGACCTGTCAAGGAAATCATCATTACAGAACTGCAAAATAAATCCAAATGAAATGCAGTACTGTACAGTATATAACAACTATGTCTTGTATGTATTTAGGTGCCAGCCTAAGTCAAATGGCAGCACTCTAGCTTCTGAGTCAGAATGTTGTGGGCTCGAGACCCACATCAAGATTTTGTACTCAGTCCAGCCTGACACTCTAAATGCATGGCTGAGAGCGGATTGCATTGGTCAAGACTTGGGAAATCGAAAAGCTTTCTCTTTTCTTCTTCTCTCCCTGGACTGTTATTATAGGCAACCCTATGACCATTGGTCAAGTGGACCAAGGTGTAGTCAAGCAGCAGGGGAAGCACTGCGCAGTTGATTGTACTATTTTTCCGACAAGATTTTAAACCCCCAAAATCCTGGTAGGGTGAAATTTAAAGATCCCATGGCACTGTTCGAAATAAGACTAACATGGTCATTCACTTGATGGTTGTTGGTTTATGTGTATTAATAATATAATAATAATTCATTCACTCATTTTCCCATGAAGCACCCGAGGAGTCTCGACAATCGATAAGGCACTTTATCAAATGCAATAATTATTATTATTACAAAGGATTAGATCCTGTTTTTGTGAAGTCCTGTAGCTCAGTGCTTGGAGCACTCATTTTACAAGCAAATGCATTTGATTCCAGGTCAGGGCGAAACCTTGGGCAAGTTTCCCTACTCCACAAGCCTGATAATAATCCCTCCAAAAAATGAAACAATAATAAATTCGCCATTTGAATCCACGACTGTTTGTGGGACACGACTGTGCACAATTGGCTGCCGTGTTTCGCCCACAAATATACAGCCAATTCACTTGATAGTATATTCTGTGAAGCGCTTTGAGACGAATAGAAAATGTGAAAATCACTATATCAAATGCAAGGATTTTTTTGGGGGTACAAATTACCAGTAAATGTTTTACCTTTGCAGCCTGAATATTTTATTAAGCATCATTGTTAATCATAAGCATCATAAAGTAGATGTGTCATCATTTTCCCAGTTTAATAAATGTGTCGTTGTTGTTCAGGCTCACAGGATGTGTGCCTAGCTGAGTACTTACTTGTCAGGTATTCACTTAAATGAACGATGTTGACTCATTCAATGAGATGGGGTTTCATGTTGCTGTTCTTTTCTCTGTCAACATTTCCCTTGTCTTCTCACGGTATGACTGCCGAGGAGAAGAAAATGATACTCCGTCTCCACAATGAGTTTCGCGCTAAGGCTGCTGCATCCAACATGCTGAGAATGGTAAGAGTCGCATCAAATTAGATTTGCTGCATATTTGCTCCCTAATAGAACAGAACAAAATAGACCTGGGTTTCGCACAGCTTTTGTACAGCCATCATTGAACAGGGAATAAGGGTTGAAATATGCAATGGAATAAACGTGATCTAACTTGCGGCCACATTCTGGTGAAATGACATGTTTTTGAGAAGGAAACAATCTGGATTTGACCAATTGTATGTTAAAATCGATTCCCTTTTGTTCTCCCCCACCACCCCCCAAATGTCACTATTTAAAAAAATGTGCTTGATGTGATGTCAGCACGTGTCACTTCATTGCTCTTGAGCTTCCTCATGTCTGCTTGAATCTTTTATATGAAAAGATGCAAAATGCACAAAATGCAGTCAATCCACTTCAGAGTATATTCTGTGAAACACTTTGAGACATCTCGAAGACGTAGACAAGGCGCTACATTGAACGCTAGGATGATTATTATTATTATGATTAACTTTACAGTTTGTTAGAGAGATTAACTAAACCCCCAAACAATCTGTCTGCCTCGTGATGGAAACAGAAAATATACTGCGGTTTAAATATTTGTCCACTGGAGAGAAACCTGATCATAATGTGAGAGTTAACAAGCAAATGAATACGCTATTCTGTCTCATTTATTTATTGGGTGATTATTATCACAGGTGTTGTGAGCAATCATATAAATCAATTGTGGCTGATTAGATCTGATGTGTTCTTGCTAAACCCTATGTTTACTGAGATCCAGTATGTCCTCGTTCATTGATACTTTTATTTCCAGAGATGGGATCCTGATTTGGAAAAACTAGCTACTGATTATGCCAATAACTGTACATGGGGACACAATCCTAAGCGAGCATTTTTAGGGGAAAACTTATTTGCGAGTTCACCGGAGACGCCCTTTCAAACTGCGTTAAACGAATGGCACAAAGAAGTCGAAAATTTTAATTTTGATGACATTGTATGTGCAGTCGGGAAGAAGTGTCAACACTACCTACAGGTATGAAACTTAATGTAATTGTAGCATTGCATCAATTTCCGTGTGATTTAACAACTGACGACCACAAAAAGTTAGGAACTCGTTGAGACTGACAAAGCTTACTGTGGAGTCCTACAGCTTAGTGGTCAGAGTATTTGCCTCGCAAGCGAGAGAACCTAGGTTTGCTACCCGCAGGGCAAAAGCTTAAGCATGTTTCCTTACTCCAACTTCGTCTGTTTTTTGAAATGTCCCGCTGACATGAAAGGCGCTACACAGGTGTAATTTTGTTGTTGTTGTATTTGGTTGTTGTTTATCTAGCAGTAAGTACCCGGTTGTTATTTAATTAGCAGATCGCTTTCTTAGAATACTGATCACATCAAAGAAAAAAAAATACGGTAGTAATAATAATTTGTTCATTGAATCGAAAACTGTTTGTGGGACAGTGCTGTGTATTTCCTGTTCAAAGAGAAAACCTTTTGAAATCATATTCAAGATTTATTTAATTTTATGTGTACGATTTCCATAGATGGTGTGGGCAACGACTGATAAAGTAGCATGTAGTGTGAAGTTGTGTCCCAAAGTCGAAAACCTACCATATCCTGGAGAAACTAATTTGCTAGTGTGCAACTATAACCCAAAGTAAGTAAGATTTTCCACATTAATAACCTCTCAATGCTGCTGGATTGCAAAATGTCTCCAATGTGTTGACCAATTGCCTGTCAAGTTCTGGATGATAACTCACTTTCTCCATTTGAAGGCTTTCTTTCCCGCTTGGCTCCTGGAAACACGTTCTCACCTCAGGTCAATCCACCTCACAGAACCAGTACGCAACCTCGGAGATGTTCTGGACTCACTAGTGATATCCCCCCCCCTCCATCAGGTTGGTCACATCTGCCACCTCCACCACCATTGCCTGTCATCTCAGCTGCTTTCACATCCATGAAAGACCAACGCTTTGCACCAAGGATTTCAGTCGATCTCCCCCCCCTCTCTATAACTCCATCCTGGGGTCTGATGGCTTCCTCCAATCCCTCACCCCCTTTAAGAGACCTTCCTCTTTGACTCATTCTGTTTTCATCCTTTCATTGAAAGGAAGTGTGGAAAAAAGCAGCTGTTTTAATGAACATTGTTCTGACACAGAATCGTCCAACTTATTTGACTCTCTTTGCTTTGTTTTCTATTTTCATAGGTATCGTAATGTGCGTCCACCATTTATTAAAGGAAAAGTCTGCAGTAAATGCAAAGCACCTGGTCCGTACGAACCGGACCCATACACTTTACCACCAGAAGGTCCAATCTATCCAGGTCCATTCACTCCACCTACACTTCGAAGAAGTAAAAAATACAAATGTCGGAATAATCTTTGCAGTGAGTGTTTCTTTATTCATTATTTCCTTTTAAACACTTGTTTAAATTACGTTGCTCCCCTGTTGCTTAGTGTATCTCATCTATAAGACATTGTTTGCCAATAGGAGTTCAGACAAAGAAGTTACTCTCCCTCGCTTAAGAGGGAGACTAAATGCAAAGCAGAAAAGTGCCATTGCTTTTCCATTTTTCAAAATTATTTAATGGCTTATTAAGTGATATTACGTTTAGCTAGAATGTCCTGCGAATGGAAATCCCATGCATTGCCCCAGCACAAAAGTCAATTTACTAATCTGTGTTTCCAGATGATTGAGACAATGACAAGATGGGTTTACTCAAAAGATTAAATCATAGAATCATAGAATTTTATGGCACAAAAGGAGGCCATTCGGCCCATCTAGTCTGTACCAGCTTTTTGAAAAGAGCAACTCAATCCCACTGCCCAGCTCTCTCCCCATAACCTAACAGACCTGTTCTTCCTAAATAAAGATCCAATTCTCTTTTAAAAGCTGTTATCGAATCTGCCTCCACCACCTTTTCAGGCAGTGCATTCCAGATTCGAACAACCTGCTGAGTGAAAAAATTTCTCCTCAGCTCCCCTCTACTTCGTTTTGAAACAATTTTAAATCTGTGACCATGAGTCACGTAAATCAATTGTGCAAACAGATGTCCTTCTTCTATCCTTCGCTTGTAATCCACACAAATTGATCACACCACACAAATTTGCTTGTCTGTAGTGTTGTCAAGAAAAAAAACATCCATTGTTTGTTTTCTGCTTTTGAGGTCAGAAAATCTCAATGAATGTCAGCTTTGAGATCACTGTCTTAAAACTAATGATCGGACATAGTTTGGGAAAATTCATAAATTTGATCTTAAATTGGTGATAAGACGTTATATCAAACACATTTGATATTGTTAAAAACATTTATTGTTATATTATATTACAATCAGCCATAATAAAAACCTACCCAAAACCGTATATCAAAAAATGCTGGGAGTGAACACAATTTAAAAAAGGGACACTACGCCTTAACTTAACCAGCGAGTTACTAATTTTTGATTGTACAATCATAAAATGTCACAATTTACAAAAAGGCATTGTTTCAATTCTAATTCTTACAATTCACAACAGGTTTGGCCACTGATGTGATAGACGATGATGAGAAGCAGTTTGGTAAGTGTGGAAATAGTAACAACTCTTTGGTTTCTCTTCTGACTGTCATAATTAACATTGCTAGATTTGAATTGGTTTACAAATCATCAGCAATAGCTGTACTCTAATAATAATGATCCTTCCATTTGATATTGCACTTTTCACGTCTTCTCGACGTCTCAAAGCGCTTCGCAGAATATACTGTAAAGTGAATTCACTGTATATTTGTGGGCTAAATGCAGCAGCCAATTGAGCACAGCAGTGTCCCACGAATAGTCGTAGATTGAGATGACCAATTTATATAATGGTATTTTTTTTTTGACGAATTATTGTTAGGCATGTGGAGTAAGGAAACTTGCCCAAGGTTTCACCCTGATCTGCCTGGATTCAAACACAGGCCTCACGCTTGTAGTTGAGTGCTCTAACCACTGAGCTATAGGAGCTCCAATTCTGAGGCTACGGGAAGCAGAGCTTAGAGCTTTTCTTCAAAATATCCATAATTTACACAGGAATCTTGGGTTCATTAAGTGCCTAAGGCGCTGATTACATTGACCCACTCCGACACTCCAGTTCGTGAAACAATTGCAGAATGATGCTGTCGTGTTTACCCCTCAACAGTCTTTCAAATCCTCCATCAAGCCAATCCTTCTTTCCTTCTTTCCTTCCTTCCTTCCTTCCTTCCTTCCTTCCTTCCTTCCTTCCTTCCTTCCTTCCTTCCTTCTTTCCTTCGCTCGCTCGCTCGCTCGCTCGCTCGCTCGCTCGCTCACTCACTCACTCACTCACTCACTCACTCACTCACTCACTCACTCACTCACTCACTCACTCACTCACTCACTCACTCACTCACTCGCTCACTCACCTACCTAGCTACACACCCACTCACTCAATCACTCAATCAATTATTTTAGCAAAATTATAATATGTCAATCAAAATATTTTCATTCTATTTTCAACAGGATCTGCAAACAGCATTATGAAATTGAAACTTTGGCTTCTTATTCTAACCTGTTGGGTTGCAATGTGACCACCTTGGATTCGACATAAATCAAGGAACATTGTTTGACTAAAAATTAAATTTCTTCCATTAAAATTGTGCATGGCTTACCTAATTTAAATATTCCTTTTTGCGAGTATTTCATCCCGACCTCTGCTTCTACCGTTCCAAGCTCCGCGGCCCCATCTCCCACATTCTCGCCCGACTTCATTGCATCCCCATCAACCAAAGGATTCAATTCAAGATCCTGGTCCTCACATTGAAAGCCCTCCATGGCCTCGCCTCACCCTACCTTTGCAACCTCCTACCAACCTACCCCGCACACTCCACTCAGCAGGCTACAGCCTGCCCCATAACCTCCAACCCACCCACCTTACCATCGACCGGCAAGCCTTCAGACACTCTGCCCCTAACCTCTGGAACTCCATCCCGCAGTCCCTCCACCTCACCCTCTGCCTAGCATCCTTCAAGTCCTACCTCAAGATCCTCCTCTTTGACATTCCCAATGGTCACATGAAAGGCGCTCTCCAAATGTAACCTCAAGCAAAACTGCCAAATATGTGTGAGGAGCCTCTTTACATCACAGCTCATCAACGATAAGAGATTCCAAAAATATACCCATGACACTCCCTGATGCAAGGCCTTTCTGTTAAGATATAAATCATGAATCTACGTCAATCAGTTTTTCCATAGCTGGTGGACGGACAGATGGATGGGGGACAGACGGACGGACACGGAGACAGATGGGAGACAAGGAGACAGACACACAGACACTCCGACATTTTGTCTTTATTAGAACATATATGTAAAGATTATTATCAGGTTTTCGTGGATAAAATGGGTAGGTTACATGTCTGTGTCCATACAAAGGATGAATTGCAGGGTGTATATGAAATGCAAGGATTATTATAATCAGTATAAAGGTTTCTTCATTCAGGGCAACTTCAACTTTGCCTCAACATTTTGCTACAATTGAAACTGCTGCTGCAAACAAAGGTAAATAAACGCAAGACTTTTGTCATGAGAAGATTCCACAATTGTGTGAAAACATCAAAAATCCTCCGAGATATGGTAATATGCTAAGATGGGCTGTGATTCCTCTGCTCATTTCTCTATTCCCTCAATCTTTTTACGCCTTCAATCAAGCAAACAAGTAAGATGTATTGGACACCCATCAAGTTTAACATTTGCAGCTTGAATGTTAAGTGTAAGTGTCATAAAGTAGACGTGTCATTACTTTCCCAGTTTAATTCATACATGTATCATTGCTGTTTGGGGTCATTTAAGTATTATTTACCTGAGTAACCAGCAGGCCTTTTAAATGAATGATGTTGACTCATTCAATGAGATGGGGTTCCATGTTGCTGTTCCTTTTTCTATCAACATTTCCCTTGTCTTCTCACGGTGTGACTGCCGAGGAGAAGAAGCTGATAGTCCGTCTCCACAATCAGTATCGCTCTACGTCCGGTGCAAACAACATGCTGAGAATGGAAAGAGTCACATCAAATCAGATTTGCTGCACAGTTGCTCCTGAACAGAACCGAACACAACAAATTAGACCTTAGTTTTCCACTACATTTGCACAACCATCGCTGAGCAGGGAATGAGGGTTCAAATGTGCAATGGAATAAACATAATCTCATTTCTGGTTATATTGTGGTGAAATGAAGTGTTGTTGAGAAGGAAACAATCTGGATTTAGCCGATTGTACCTTAAAATCGACTCCCTTTCCCCCCCACTCTCTTGACCTCTCCCGCATCCGGGCTCTGTGAGCCTGTCACCCACACCCTCACCCAAATCAACTTACTTCCCATCACATAGAGAATACAGTTCAAGATCCTGGTCCTCATCCTCAAAGCCATCCATGACCTCACTCCCCCCTACCTCTGCCCTCTCTCTCTGTTCAGCCTGCTTACGTCTTCCGCCTCGCCTGCCCAATCATTCACGGGTGGGTCTTCATCCCATCCTCTAGAACTCCATGCCGTGGCCCCTTTGCCTCCTTCAAGACCCATCTCAAGACCCACCTCTTTGACCATCGCATCGCATCACTTCCCTCACTTCCATCCAAGGCTCTAGAACTCGCATCTTTAATCCCTTGGCCTCGCCTCCCTCTTTTCCCGTTTTCAGGTCACGGCTGAAGACTTTTCTTTTCGACCGCACTTTTGGGCACTTTTCTCCCCTCCCCCTGGCTCAGCCATGGGGTCCGTTATTGGGAAGCGCTCTGAGACACTGTCCAGTGTGCAGCGCGCTATATAAATCCAAGTTGTTGTTGTTGCCCTCCATCCTCCACAATTCTGACCCCAGCTTACCTGTCCAACATCTTGGGACATCTTCCCAATGTGAAAAGATGTAATTTTGTCCTTGTTGTTGTTGATTGACTTATTGAATGATTATTATGACAAACTGTATCATCAATTAACCAATTTTGCTGATCAGATCAAAAATTAATGCTTTTTGAAACTAATGATTACAATTGCAACTAATGCGTGTTCTCACTAAATCCGGTGTCCATTTAGATACAGAATTTCCTCATTCACTAATACTTTTATTTCTAGAGATGGGATGAAGATATGGAAAATATTGCTAGTGATTATGCCCAGAAATGTATTTGGAGACATAATCCTAATCGAAAAGGTACAGGGGAAAACTTATTTGCAAGCTCGAAGAAGGAATCCTATAATATTGCGTTCTCAAGATGGTACAGTGAAATCAAAAATTTTGATTATGCAAACGCTAGATGTCCGTTTGAGCTAAAGTGTGGGCACTACCTACAGGTAAGAATCTTAATGTAATTGAATCAATTTTCATGCAATTTAACAACTGACGGCCACAACTAATGGATTGTCATTAAAAGGCTACAAACTTGTTGAGACTGACTAAATTTACAGTGGAGTCCTATAGCATATTAGTCAGAGGGTTCGCCTCGCAAGCAAGAGGACCTAGGTTTGATTCTCAACAGGGCAAACTTCAGTGACTGGGCACCCGAGCTGAAGGGGATGTCTACTTATATTAGCAATAATCTTTGCATTTGATATAGTGCTACTCATGTCTTGTAGATGTCTCAAAGCATTTCACAAAATATACTATAAAGTGAATTGACTGTATATATGTGGGCGAATTGCCACAGAAAGTTGCACATTGCAGTGTCCCACAAATAGTCGTGGATTGAAATGATGAATTTATTGTTTATTTTGAACGATCATTACTAGGCATGTGGAGCAAGGAAACTTGCCTAAATTTTCACCCAGCCGTAGAATTGCCAGATCTCTTCCTTGTAAGGCCAGTGCTCTAACCACTGAGCTACAGGACTCCGTTATTCCTAATAATTTTCAATTCAAAGAGAAAAACGTTTCAAATCATATTCGAGATGTGCTTAATATTATGTGTGTGATCTCCATAGATGCTGTGGGCAACGAGTGATAGAATAGGATGTGATATGAAGATTTGTCCCCGTTTAGCAAACTCAAACTGGCCTGCAGCAGCTTCATTGGTAGTGTGCAACTATAAAATTGTGTAAGTAAGATTTTCCACATCAATAACTTCTCATGCTGCTGGTTTGCAAAATGTCGCTAATATTTTGACCAATTGCCTGTCAAGTTCTGGATGAGAACCCACTTTCTCCATTTGAATGTGGGCAAGACAGGCTTTCTTTCCTGCTTGGCTCATGGCCAAGCACACATTCTCACCTCAGGTCAATCCAACTCGCAGAACCAGTACGCAACCTCAGAGATGTTGTGACTCACTCGCGATTGCCCCCCCTCCACGTCCGTCAGGTTGGCCACCTCAGCCACCTCCGCCACCATTGCCTGTCATCTCAGTTGCTTTCACATCGACGAAAGATCAACTCTCTGCACCAAGTCCCTATTCACCAGACCTCCCAACTTTTCCCTCTGCAAGTAGCAGATCATCGATAACATGGCATCTCGAATGCTTTCCACTCTAGGCTGTGAGCCGATCACATCTATTGTTGTCCAGCAACACCGGCTCTCCATCTCCCAGAGGATCAAGTTCAAGACACTCAACATCAATTGTAAATTCCCACAGGGTCTTGCCCCACCCTATCTCTGCAACATTCTTAACTCAGACCAACCCACTCAGCAGACACTTGCCTCTTCACATCCCCCTGCCCTGTGATGGCCTGCTCACTTAACCCACAATGAGTGGTTGGGCTTCCAGGCGATCTCTCCCACTGTCTGTATCTCCATCCTGTCTGATCCCATTCCCTCACCTCCGTTAATATCCATCTTGAGACCTTGCAAGGTTCAATTCTAGGCAGTCCGAAATATTGGGAACGTTTCCTTACTCCACACGCCCAATAATAATCCCTCAAAAAAGAAAACAATAATAAATTGATCATTTTAATCCACAACTGTTTGTGGGACAATGTTGTGTGTAATTCGCTGCCGCATTTCACACACAAATATACAGTCAATTCATTTTACAGAATATTCTGTGATGCACTTCGAGACGTCTAGAAGATGTGAAAAGCGCTGTATCAAATGCAAGGATGATTATTATTACCTTCCAACATCATTCTTTCATGAAAAAGCATACTTTTTTAAAGACACAGTTTGACAGAGAATCTGATAACCTATTTGACTTTCTCTGCCTTGTTTTCAATTCTCATAGTAATCGTCAAGATGAAAAACCATTCATAGAAGGAAAAGCCTGCACTAAATGTAAAGCACACACTCCTCCACACAATCCAGTCCGTCCAGTTCCAATCAATTCAATCGATGCAACATATTTTTGTCGGAATAACCTTTGCAGTGAGTGTCCCTTTATCATTATTTCTTTTACACAGTTGCTTTCGTGATGTTGCTCCCCTATTGATTATTCTATCTAATACATTGTTTGCTAATAGTTGAGTTGAGACAATGTAGTTTTTCTCCCTTGCTTAAGAATCAATGTATGGCAGAAAAGTGCCTTTGCTTCTCAATTTTATATTATTTAATGGCTTAATAAGTTGCATTACATTTATGTGTGGAGGAGGTAGAGGGTTGACGGAGAACAGCGCTCTCAGGCTATTTTTGGCTTCCAGAATGGCCTACATTGGCAATCCAAGCGCAAATGTTCATTAATGAACCGTGATTCCAGATGGCTGCTACAGTAACGATAGAATAATAAGATGGGTTTACTCGAAGGATGAAATCAAATGGACGAATGAATGGATGTTCTTCTTCTATCCTTGTCTTGCAATCACGCTATCATCCCACACAAATTTGCTTATCTTCAGTGTTTTGGAGAGAAAAAAAACTGCCTTGTTTTGCTGCTTTGGGGATTTGAAATTCTTCTAAAATGTCAGTCTTCAAATTAATGACCGGACATCATTTCTGAACATTCCTAAATTTGGTCTTCAATCGGTAGTCATTCCTCTGCGGCTTTAAAAAGTCTGCATGCATTAATTGTTTAAGGTAGTGGTCCAAAGTGTAAGACCATGAGGAATTTCAGGCCTCATTGTGTCCTCTTTTGTTGGGTCATTTACTTCCAATTGACAGTTTTATTCCAATGACAACATTAATGTTGGCGCTCTGCCCAAAATTGTATAAAACATCAATGTACAATGACAGTCTGTGAATTGAACACTAAATTTGACACAGAAAATTATTTAATAACCAGTGCCACACTATTTTACGATTCTTCATGGGCCACTGCTGTGTGCAATTAGTTCCCAGGTTTCCCTCACAAAATATAGAGTAAATTCCCATTCTATAAAGTGCTTTGAGATGTCTTGCTGATGTGATAATGTGCTACATCAAATGCAAGCATTATTGTTATTATTCATAATATTCATATAACCAGAATAAACATAATAGGAAATTCATCCACCGAAGTCCTAAATTCTATTCAATTAACCAAATTGTTCAATTATCCACCATTCAATAAACTGAATTTCAGTGTGTATTTTTATTTGTGGAAACAAAATAAATTTTGTTTCCACATATCTAACAGATATGTGGAGTCCTGTAGCTCAGTGATTAGAGCACTCGTCTTACAATTGAGAGACCTGAGTTGGATTCTAGGCAGGGCAAAACCTTGAGCACATTTCCTTACCGCAGACGCCTAATAATAATCCCTCAAAACAAAATTGGTCATTTCAATCCATGTGGGCATTTCACCCACAAATAAGCAGTCAATTCACTTTACAGTATATTCATAGATTCATAGAATTTTACGGCACAAAAGGAGGCCATTCAGCCCATCTAGTCTGTGCCGGCTCTTTGAAAAGAGCAATTTAATCCCACTGCCCTGCCCGCTCCCCATAGCCTAATAGACCTGTTCTCCCTAAATAAAGATCTAATTCCCTTTTAAAAGTTGTTATCGAATCAGCCTCCACCACCTTTTCAGGCAATGCATTCCAGATTCGAACAACTCGCTGAGTGAAAAAAATTCTCCTCAGCTCCCCTCTACTTCGCCTTGAAACTATTTTAAATCTGTGACCACGAGTCACAGATTCACCCACGAGTGGAAATAGTTTTTCTCTATTTGCCCTGTCGAAACCCCTCATGATCTTATAAACCTCTATTAGGTCTCCCCTCAATCTTCTCTGCTCCAGAGAGAATAACCCTAGCCTATCTAGCCTCTCCTCATAGCTGAAGTCCCTCAATCCTGGCACCATCCTAGTAAATCTTCTTTGTACCCTTTCCAATGTCTTCACATCCTTTCTGTAGTGTGGTGACCAGAATTGAACACAGTATTCCAGCTGAGGCCTCACCAAAGTCTTATAGAGGTTAGTCAGCACTTCCTGACTTTTGTACTCTATACCCCTATTTATAAAGCCTAGTATCCCATATGCCTTCTTAACAGCCTTGTCTACCTGTCCTGCCACCTTCAACGAGTCACTAACACAAATCCCCTGGTCTCTCTGTTCCTTCACACCATTTAAAATTGTACTATCTAGCCTATATTGCCTCCCTTCATTTCTTCTCCCTAAATGCATCACCTCACACTTCTCTGCATTAAACTTCATCTGCCATGTGTCTGCCCACTTTACCAATTTGTCTATATCCTCTTGCAGATGGCTACTATCCTCCTCACTATTTACTATTCTCCCTAACTTAGTGTCATCTGCAAACTTGGAAACTGTACTCCGTACACCCAAGTCCAGATCATTGATGTATTCTGTGAAGCGCTTTGAGATGTTTAGAAGACGTGAAAAGCGCTATATCAACTGGAAAGATTATTATTGCTATAATAATTTGGGATTGTACTATCAGAACATTTTTCAAATTGCATTGTTTTAATTCTGATTGTTTCACTCCACAACAGCTTTGCCCACTGATGAGATAGACGAACTGGAGAACAAACCAAACGAAAGGGGTAAAACACAAGTCTTTATTTTCTCTTCTAACATTCCCAGTAGATTTGCATTGCTTACAAACCATTAGCAATACTTGCACTCCCAATGTGATTTTATTTGAAGGCTTCCCTGATGAAGGATTTTCAAGTACAAACTAAGTCTGTCAACCTCTTAATGCTCTGTTCTGATTTGCTATATACAAACTAACCTGCACAGACGCTCCAGCTCATGGAACGGTTAGAGAAGGAAAATACTGTATCTTCCTTGAGCCTCAACTCTCTTGCAAGTCCTAGCTCATTGGTAGAGCACTCGCCTTGCAAGTGAGAGACCTAGGATCGCTTTCCAGATGACAGAAACCTTGGGATAGTTTCCTTATTCCGCACGCCTGATAATAATTCCTCAAAAAAAAAAATTGTTCAATTTAATCCACAACTGTTCGTGGGACACTGCTGTGCGCAATTGGCTGCTGCGTTTTGTTCTCAAACAAAGAGTTGGACATTTGTGTAAAGAAAATAAATTCCATCTAACCGAGTTACTCATTTTTGATTGTACAATCATAAAATGTCACAATTTACAAAAATACATTGTTTCAATTCTAATTCTTACATTTCACAACAGATTTGGCCAATAGTGAGACAGACAATGGAGGAAGACTGGTTGGTAAGTGTGGAAATACTAAATTACAACTCTTTGGTTTCTCTTCTGACGTTCATAATTAATGTTGCTAGATTTGAATTGTTTACGAATCATTAGCAATAGCTGTACTCCAACAATAATAAAGATCCTTGCATTTGCTATTGCGCTTTTCACATCTTCTAGACATCTCAAAGCGCTTCACAGAATATACTGTAAAGTGAATTAACTGTAGATTTGCGGGCTAAACGCGGCAACCAATTGTGCACAGCAATGTACCACAAACGGTTGTAGATTGAAGTGACCAATTTTTATAATGGTGTTTTTTTTTGGATGGATTATTATTAGGCGTGTGGAGTAAGGAAACTTGCCCAAGGTTTCACCCTGATCTGCCTGGATTTAAACGCAGCTCTCACACTTATTAGGCGAGTGCTCTAACCACTGAGCTACAGGAGCTCCAAATCTGAGGTTACGGGAAGCAGAGCTTAGAGCTTTTCTTGAAAATATCCATAATTTACACAGGATTCTTGGATTCAATAAGTGCCTAACGCACTGACTACATTGACCTGCTCCGATGCTCTAGTTCGTGAAACAATTGCAGAATGATGCTGTCTTGTTTGACCCCTCAGCAGTCTTTCAAATCATCAGGCCAATCCTTGCTCCGTCCCTCCGTCGCTCCATCCCTCCGTCACTCCGTCACTCCGTCACTCACTCACTCACTCACTCACTCACCCAGCTACCCACCCACTCACTCAATCACCTGCCCTCACCTCAGCAAATTTGCCTATCTCCATCACTCCACCCCAGGCTGCTGAACACCTCATTCACACCTTCATCATGTTCAGCCTTGATTATTCCTTGCACTGATCTGCACACCAGTCAAAATGGGACCTTAGAAAAGGGTGCCAGTAATCTGTGTGAGGCACTTTGAGACATTCAAACAACAGGAAAAGGTCAGTCCAACACTGAGCTGTTTCTGATTTGAAATGCCCATCTAAGTTTTTTTTTCTACCCGCTTATTAAACTATGAAACAGAATTGTGTGAAAACAAGTGAATTCTACTTTAATTTGAATGAGAATCGCTGACTAAACTATTAAATCATATTATTTTAGCAAAGTTGTAATATGCCAATCACAATATTTTCATTCTATTTTCAACAGGATCTGCAAACAGCGTTATGAAATTGAAACTTTGGCTTCTTATTCTAACCTGTTGGGTTGCAATGTGACCAGCTTGGATTCGACATAAATCAAGGAACATTGTTTGACTAAAAAATCAATTTCTTCCATTAAAATTGTACATGGTTTACCTAAATTAAATATTCCTTCTTGCAAATATTTCATGCAGAACTCTGCCTCCGTCATTCCAAGCTCCGCGACCCCATCTCCCCCATTCCTGCCCAATTTCATTGCATCCCCATCAACCCCATCAAAGAATTCAATTCAAGATCCTGGTCCTCACATTGAAAGCCCTCCACAGCCTCGCCTCACCCTACCTTTGGAACCTCCTAACCTCCTACCAACCTACACCGCCCACTCTGCTCAGCAGGCTATGGCCTGCTCCATATTCTCCAACCCACCCACCTTATCATCGATGGTCAAGCCTTCAGCCACTCTGCCCCTAACTTCTGGAACTCCATCCAGCAGTCCCTCCACCTCACCCTCTCCCTAGCATCCTTCAAGTCCTACCTCAAGATCCTCCTCTTTGACAGTTCCAACGGTCAAGTGAAAGGCGCTCTCTAAATGTAACCTCAAGCAAAACTGCCAAATATGTGGAATGAGCCTCTTTAGATTATACCTTATCAATGATAAGAGATCCCAAAAATATATCCATGACACTGATGCAAGTTTATCCATCCCTTCAATATATCCATCCATGATGCAAGTATAAATCATGAATCTGCGTCAATCAGCTATTGCATTGCTGGTGGAAGGACAGACGGATGGAGGACAGACAGACGGAGGGACAGATGTGAGACAAGGAGACAGACACACAGACACTCCGACATTTTGTCTTTATTAGTATAGATATGTGAAGATTATTATCAGGTTTTCCTGGATAAAATGGGTAGGTTACGTGTCTGTGACACGAGATTATGCCATCCATTTCATACAAAGGATGAATTGCTGGGTGTATATGAAATGCAAGGATTATTATAAACATTATAAAGGCTTCTTCATTCAGGGCAACTTCAATTTTGCCACAATATTTTGCTACAATTGAAACTGCTGCTGAAAACAAAGGTAAATAAACGCAAGACTTTTGTCATGAGAAGATTCCACAATTGTGTGAAAACATCAGAAATCCTCTGAGATATGGTAATATGCTAAGATGGGCTGTGATTCCTCTGCTCATTTCTCTATTCCCTCGGTCTTTCTACGCCTTCAATCAAGCAAACAAGAAAGATGTATTGGACATCCATCACGATCATTGCAAAGTTTAACTTTTGTGGCTTGAATGTTGCATGAAACACCATTGTTAAGTGTAAGCGTCATAAAGTAGACATGTCATTACTTTCCCAGTTTAATGCATACATGTATCATTGCTGTTTTGGGTCATTTGAATATTGTTTGCCTGAGCAACCAGCAGGCCTATTAAATGAATGATGTTGACTCATTCAATGAGATGGGGTTCCATGTTGCTGTTCCTTTTTCTGTCAACATTTCCCTTGTCTTCTCACGGTGTGACTGCCGAGGAGAAGAAGCTAATAGTCCGTCTCCACAATCAGTATCGCTCTACGTCCGGTGCAAACAACATGCTGAGAATGGTAAGAGGGAAGCGCTCTGAGACACTGTCCAGTGTGGAGCGCAGTATATAAATCCAAGTTGTTGTGGTTGCCCTCCATCCTCCACAATTCTGACCCCAACTTGGGCCCTAAACAATCACTGTCCAGCCCCTTGGGACATCTTTCCCAACGTGAAAAGCTGTATCCAAATGTAATTTTGTTCTTGTTGTTGTTGATTGACTTATTGAATGAATATTATGACAAACTGTATCATCAATTAACCAATTTTGCTGATCAGATCAGAAATTAATGCTTTTTCAAACTAATGATTAGAATTGCAACTAATGTGTTTTCTCTCGGCTCGACTATTGCAACGCCCTTCTCTCCGGTCTCCCCTCCACCTCAATCCACAAAATCCATCTAATCCAAAACTCTGCCACCAGCATACTCACCCGCTCCAAGCTTCGCTCCCCCATTACCCCAGTCCTTGCCAGAATTCACTGGCTCCCTGCACCAGAGAGGATCGACTTCAAGATCCTCACCCTTGTTTTCAAGTCCCTCCACTCCTCTGCACCCCCCTTTCTCTCTGATCTCCTCTCGCCCCAAACCAGCACTCGCTGCCTTCGCTCCTCTGGGTCTGGCCTCCTCCATGTCCCCCAAATCCTCCGCTCCACTCTCGGCGGCCATGCCTTCAGCCACTATGCCCCGAGGCTCTGGACCTCACTTCCTTCACCACGCCCCCTTTCTTCTCAGTTTCAGGACACAGCTGAAGACCTTTCTCTTCGACCGCGCTTTTGGTCAACTTTCTGCCCCTGCCCCTGGCTCGGTCCCAGGATCCGCTATTGTAAAGCGCTCTGAGACACCATCCGGTGTGGAGGTGCTATATAAATCAAAGTTGTTAATGATGTTGTTGTTGTTCTCACGAAATCCGGTGTCTATTTAGATACAGTATTTCCTCACTCACTAATACTTTTATTTCTAGAGATGGGATGAAGACATGGCAAAAATTTCTAGTGCTTATGTCCAGAAATGTATTTGGGGACATAATCCTAATCGAAGAGGTACAGGGGAAAACTTGTTTGCAAGCTCGAAGAAAGAATCCTATGAGATTGCGTTCTCAAAATGGCATGGTGAAATTGAAGATTTTGATTTTGCAAGAGCTAGATGTCCACCTGGGCGAAAGTGTGGGCACTACGTACAGGTAAGAACCTTAATGTAATTGAATCAATTTTCATGCGATTTAACAACTGACGGCCACAACTAATGGATTGTCATTAAAACTCTACAAACTTGTTGAGACTGACTAAATTTACAGTGGAGTCCTGTAGCGTATTGGTCAGAGGGTTCGCCTCGCAAACAAGAGGACCTAGCTTTGATTCTCAACAGGGCAAACGTTAGTGACTGGGCACCCGAGCTGAAGGGGATGTCTACTTATAATAGCAATAATCTTTGCATTTGATGTAGTTCTATACTCATTTCTTATAGACGTCTCAAAGCATTTCACAAAATATACTGTAAAGTGAATTGACTGTATACATGTGGGCGAATTGCCACAGAAAATTGCACATAGCAGTGTCCCACAAACAGTTGTGGATTGAAATGACCAATTTATTGTTTTTTTGAGGCATCATTACTAGGCATGTAGAGCAAGGAAACTTGCCTAAATTTTCACCCAGGCGTAGAATTGCCTGATCTCTGCCTTGTAAGGCCAGTGCTCTAACCACTGAGCTACAGGACTCCATTATTACTACATATTCGTAATAATTTTTAGCTCAAAGAGAAAAACATTTCAAATCATATTCGAGATGTGTTTAATATTATGTGTGTGATCTCCATAGATGCTGTGGGCAATAAGTGATAGAATAGGATGTGATATGAAGATTTGTTCCCGTTTAAAAAGCGCAGAATGGCCTGGATCAGCTTCAATGGTAGTGTGCAACTATAAAATTATGTAAGTAAGATTTTCCACATCAATAACCTCTCATTCTGCTGGTTTGCAAAATGTCGCTAATATTTTGACCAATTGCCTGCCATTTGAATGTGGGCAAGACAGGCTTTCTTTCCTGCTTGGCTCATGGCCAAGCACACATTCTCACCTCAGGTCAATCCAACTCGCAGAACCAGTACGCAACCTCGGAGATGTTGTGACTCACTCGCGATTGCCCCCCCTCCACGTCCGTCAGGTTGGCCACCTCAGCCACCTCCGCCACCGTTGCCTGTCATCTCAGTTGCTTTCACATCGACGAAAGATCAACTCTCTGCACCAAGTCCCTATTCACCAGACCTCTCAACTTTTCCCTCTGCAAGTAGCAGATCATCGATAACATGGCATCTCGAATGCTTTCCACTCTAGGCTGTGAGCCGATCACATCTATTGTTGTCCAGCAACACCGGCTCTCCATCTCCCAGAGGATCGAGTTCAAGACACTCAACATCAATTGTAAATTCCCACAGGGTCTTGCCCCACCCTATCTCTGCAACATTCTTACCTCAGACCAACCCACTCAGCAGACACTTGCCTCTTCACATCCCCCTGCCCTGTGATGGCCTGCTCACTTAACCCACAATGAGTGGTTGGGCTTCCAGGCAATCTCTCCCACTGTCTGTATCTCCATCCTGTCTGATCCCATTCCCTCACCTCCGTTAATATCCATCTTGAGACCTTGCAAGGTTCAATTCTAGGCTGGGCGAAACATTGGGAACGTTTCCTTACTCCACACGCCCAATAATAATCCCTCAAAATGAAAACAATAATAAATTGGTCATTTCAATCCACAACTGTTTGTGGGACAATGCTGTGTGGAATTGGCTGCCGCATTTCGCCCACAAATATACAGTCAATGCATTTTACAGAATATTCTGTGATGCATTTCAAGACGTCTAGAAGATGTAAAAAGTGCTGTATCAAATGCAAGGATGATTATTATTACCTTCCAACATCATTGTTTCATGAAAAAGCGCACTTTTTTAAAGACACAGTTTGACAGAGAATCTGATAATCTGATTGACTTTCTCTGCCTTGTTTTCAATTCTCATAGTAATCGTCAAAATAAACCACCATTTACGAAAGGAAAAGCCTGCACTAAATGCAAAGCATACACTCCTCCACACAATCCATTCCGTCCAATTCCAATCAATCCAATCGATGCAACGTATTTTTGTCGGAATAACCTTTGCAGTGAGTGTTCCTTTATCATTATTTCTTTTACACAGTTGCTTTCGTGATGTTGCTCCCCTATTGATTATTCTATCTAATACATTGTTTGCTAATAGTTGAGTTGAGACAACAAAGGTTTTCTCCCTTGCTTAAGAATCAATGCATGGAAGAAAAGTGCCTTTGCTTCTCAATTTTATATTATTTAATGGCTTAATAAGTTGCATTACATTTATGTGTAGAGGGTGACGGAGAACAGCGCTCTCAGGCTATTTTTGGCTTCCAGAATGGCCTCCTAGCTTTGAGAAAAATGCAAGCATTATTATTATTATTCATAATATTCATATAACCGGAATAAACATAATAGGAAATTCATCCACCCAAGTCCTAAATTCTATTCAATTAACCAAATTGTTCAATTATCCACCATTCAATTAACTGAATTTCACTGTGTATTATTATTTGTGGAAACAAAATAAATTCCGCCTAACAGATATGTGGAGTCCTGTAGCTCAGTGATTAGAGCACTTGTCTGACAATTGAGAGACCTGAGTTGGATTCTAGGCAGGGCAAAACCTTGAGCACATTTCCTTACCGCACACGTCTAATAATAATCCCTCAAAACCAAATTGGTCATTTCAATCCATTTGGGCATTTCACCCACAAATAAGCAGTCAATTCACTTTACAGTATATTCTGTGAAGCGCTTTGAGGAGTCTAGAAGACGTGAAAAGCGCTATATCAACTGGAAAGATTATTATTGCTATAATAATTTGGGATTGTACTATAAGAACATTTGTCAAATTGCATTGTTTTAATTCTGATTGTTTCACTCCACAACAGCTTTGCCCACTGATGAGATAGACGAACTGGAGAAGATAGCAAGCGAAAATGGTAAAACACAAGTCTTTATTTTCTCTTCTAACATTCACAATGTTGTTAGATTTGCATAGCTTACGAACCATTAGCAATACTTGCACTCCCAATGTGATTTTATTTGAAGGCTTCCTTGATGATGGATTTTCATGTGCAATCTAGGTCTGTCAACCTCTTAATGCTCTGTTCTGATTTGCTATATACAAACTAACCTGCACAGACGCTCCAGCTCATGGAACGGTTAGAGAAGGAAAATACTGTATCTTTCTTGAGCCTCAACTCTCTTGCAAGTCCTAGCTCATTGGTAGAGCACTCGCCTTGCAAGCGAGAGACCTAGGATCGCTTTCCAGATGACAGAAACGTTGGGCTAGTTTCCTTATTCTACACACCTGATAATAATTCCTCACAATAAAAAAAGAAATTGTTCACTTCAATCCACAACTGTTTGTGGGACACTGCTGTGCGCAATTAACTGCTGCATTTTGTTCACAAACATACAGTAAATTCACTTTACAATATAGTCTGTGAAGCATCTCAATACGTTATTATCAAACACAAGGAGTATTATTATTACAATGTCCGTGCAGCTTTGATTCTTCCTTACATTGAACTGCGCACAAGTCAAAATGGGTCCATGTAAAAGGGAATGCACTTTCAGACATTCAACCAGAATAATAAGAATATTATGTGGAAACAAATGAATTTTACTCTAATTCTGTTGAGAATGATTGACGAAAAAATTATTTGATGCAAATTGAATCAAATTGAATCAAGTTGCAATGTGCTATTTTTCATTCTTCTTTCATTTCATGTGAATTGAGCACTCATTTTCACAGCAAAAGTTATTTAATCATCCTAACAATTCATATAATCGGACTAAACATAATAAGAGACTTGGCTCAAGAGCTGTAGATTCTATAGATAAACCAAATTGTTTAATTATTCGATATTTAAGCAACCAAATTTCACTGTATTTCTGTAAAACAACTAAAGAGTTGGACATTCATGTAAACAAAGTATTATTCCATTAACCAAGTTACTAATTTTTGATTGTACAATCATAAAATGACACAATTTACAAAAAGACATTGTTTCAATTCTAATTCTTACATTTCACAACAGGTTCGGGCAATAATGAGACAGACAATGGAGGAAGCCTGGTTGGTAAGTGTGGAAATACGAAATTACAACTTTTTGGTTTCTCTTCTGACCTTCATAATTAATGTTGCTAGGTTTGAATCGTTTACGAATCATTAGCAATAGCTGTACTCCAACAATAATAAAGATCCTTGCATTTGATCTTTCGCTTTTCACGTCTTCTAGACATCTCAAAGCGCTTCACAGAATATACTGTAAAGTGAATTAACTGTACATTTGCAGGCTAAACGCGGCAACCAATTGTGCACAGCAATGTACCACAAACGGTCGTAGATTGAAGTGACCAAATTTTATAATGGTGGTTTTCTGGCGGATGGATTATTATTAGGCGTGTGGAGTAAGGAAACTTGCCCAAGGTTTCACCCTGATCTGCCTGGATTTAAACGCAGATCTCACGCTTATTAGGCGAGTGCTCTAACCACTGAGCTACAGGATCTCCAAATCTGAGGTTACGGGAAGCAGAGCTTAGAGCTTTTCTTCAAAATATCCATAATTTACACAGGATTCTTGGATTCAGTAAGTGCCTAACGCACTGACAACATTGACCTGCTCTGATGCTCTAGTTCGTGAAACAATTGTAGAATGACGCTGTCTTGTTTGACCCCTCAGCAGTCTTTCAAATCATCAGGCCAATCCTTGCTCTATCCCTCCGTCACTCCGTCACTCCCTCACTCCCTCACTCCGTCACTCCGTCACTCCGTCACTCCGTCACTCCGTCACTCCGTCACTCCGTCACTCACTCACTCACTTACTCACTCACTCACTCACTCACTCACTCACTCACTCACTCACTCACTCACTCACTCACTCACCCAGCTACCCACCCACTCACTCAATCACTCAATCACTTACCCTCACCTCAGCAAGTTTGCCTATCTCCATCACTCCACCCCCATGCTGCTGAACGCCTCATTCATACCTTCATCATGTTCAGCCTTGATTATTCCTTGCACTGATCTGCACACCAGTCAAATGGGACCTTAGAAAAGGGTGCCAGTAATCTGTGTGAAGCACTTTGAGTCATTCAAACAACAGGAAAAGGTCAGTCCAACACTGAGCTGTTTCTGATTTGAAATGCCCATCTAAGTTTTTTTTTCTACCCACTTACTAAACGTATGAAACAGAACTGTGTGAAAACAAATGAATTCTACTTTAATTTGGATGAGAATCGCAGATTAAAATATTAAATCATATTAATTTAGCAAAATTGTAACATGGCAATCTGAATATTTTCATTCTATATTCAACAGGATCTGCAAACAGCATTATGAAACTGAAACTTTGGCTTCTTATTCTAACCTGTTGGGTTGCAATGTGACCAGCTTGGATTCGACATAAATCAAGGAACATTGTTTGACTAAAAAATCAATTTATTCCATTAAAATTGTACATGGTTTACCTAAATTAGATATTCCTTCTTGCAAATCTTTTATGCAGAACTCTGCCTCTATCATTCCAAGCTCCGCGACCCCATCTCCCCCATTCTCGCCCGACTTCATTGCATCCCCATCAATCAAAGGATTCAATTCAAGATCCTGGTCCTCACATTGAAAGCCCTCCACGGCCTCCGCTCACTCTACCTTTGCAACCTCCTACCAACCTACACCGCCCACTCTGTTCAGCAGGCTATGGCCTGCTCCATAATCTTCAACCCACCCACCTTATCATCGATGGGCAAGCCTTCAGCCACTCTGCCCCTAACCTCTGGAACTCCATCCAGCAGTCCCTCCACCTCACCTTCTCCCTCGCATCTTTCAAGTTCTACCTCAAGATCCTCCTCTTTGACAGTTCCAACAGTCACGTCAAATGTGCTCTCCAAATGTAACCTCAAGCAAAACTGCCAAATATGTGTGAGGAGCCTCTTTAGATCACAGTTTATCAATGATAAGAGATCCAAAAAATATATCCATGACCCTCTCTGATGTAAGTATAAATCATGAATCTACGTCAATCAGTTATTGCATTGCTGGTGGACGGACAGATGGATGGGGGACAGACAGACGGAGGGACAGATGGTGAAACAAGGAGACAGACAAACAGACACTCCGACATTTTGTCTTTATTAGTATAGATATGTGAAGATTATTATCAGGTTTTCCTGGATAAAATGGGTAGGTTATGAGTCTGTGACACGAAATTATGCCATCCATTTCATACAAAGGATAAATTGCTGGGTGTATATGAAATGCAAGGATTATTATAAACATTATAAAGGCTTCTTCATTCAGGGCAACTTCAATTTTGCCTCAACATTTTGCTACAATTGAAACTTGCTGCAAACAAAGGTAAATAAACGCAAGACTTTTGTCATGAGAAGATTCCACAATTGTGTGAAAACATCAAAAATCCTCTGAGATATGGTAATATGCTAAAATGGGCTGTGATTGCTCTGCTCATTTCTCCATTCCCTCGGTCTTTCTACGCCTTCAATCAAGCAAACAAGAAAGATGATTTAGACATCCATCACGATCACTGCAAAGTTTAACTCTTGTGGCTTGAATGTTGCATGAAACACCATTGTTAAGTGTAAGTGTCATAAAGTAGACATGTCATTACTTTCCCAGTTTAATGCATACATGTATCATTGCTGTATGGGGTCATTTGAATATTGTTTGCCTGAGCAACCAGCAGGCCTGTTAAATGAATGATGTTGACTCATTCAATGAGATGGGGTTCCATGTTGCTGTTCCTTTCTCTGTCAACATTTCCCTTGTCTTCTCACGGTGTGACTGCCGAGGAGAAGAAGCTGATAGTCCGTCTCCACAATCAGTATCGCTCTACGTCCGGTGCAAACAACATGCTGAGAATGGTAAGAGTCACATCAAATCAGATTTGCTGCACAGTTGCTCCTGAACAGAACCGAACGCAACAAATTAGACCTTAGTTTTCCACTACATTTGCACAACCATCGCTGAGCAGGGAATGAGGGTTCAAATGTGCAATGAAATAAACATGATCTCATTTCTGGTTACATTGTGGTGAAATGACGTGTTGTTGAGAAGGAAACAATCTGGATTTAGCCGATCGTACCTTAAAATCGACTCCCTTTCCCCCCCATTCCCTTGACCTCTCCCGCACCCGGGCTCTGTGAGCCTGTCACCCGCAGCCTCACCCAAATCAACTTACTTCCCATCACATAGAGAATACAGTTCAAGATCCTGGTCCTCATCCTCAAAGCCATCCATGATCTCACTCCCCCCTACCTCTGCCCTCTCTCTCTGTTCAGCCTGCTTACGTCTTCTGCCTCGCCTGCCCAATCATTCACGGGTTGGCCTTCATCCCATCCTCTAGAACTCCATGCCGCCTTTGCCTCCTTCAAGACCCATCTCAACACCCACCTCTTTGACCATCGCATCGCATCACTTCCCTCACTTCCATCCGAGGCTCTGGAACTCGCATCTTCAATCCCTTGACCTCGCCCCCCCTCTTTTCCCGTTTTCAGGTCACGGCTGAAGACTTTTCTTTTCGACCGCACCTTTGGGCACTTTTCTCCCCTCCCCCTGGCTCAGCCATGGGGTCCGTTATTGGGAAGCGCTCTGAGACACTGTCCAGTGTGGAGCGCGCTATATAAATCCAAGTTGTTGTTGTTGCCCTCCATCGTCCACAATTCTGACCCCAACTTGGGCCCTAAACAATGACTGTCCAGCCCCTTGGGACATCTTCCCAATGTGAAAAGCTCTATCCAAATGTAATTTTGTACTTGTTGTTGTTGATTGACTTATTGAATGAATATTATGACAAACTGTATCATCAATTAACTAATTTTGCTGATCAGATCAGAAATTAATGCTTTTTCAAAATAATGATTAGAATTGCAACTAATGTGTTTTCTCTCGGCTCGACTATTGCAATGCCCTTCTCTCCGGTCTCCCCTCCACCACAATCCACAAAATCCAGCTTATCCAAAACTCTGCCACCCGCATACTCACCCGCTCCAAGCTTCGCTCCCCCATTAACCCAGTCCTTGCCAGACTTCGTTGGCTCCCTGTACCAGAGAGGATCGACTTCAAGATCCTCACCCTTGTTTTCAAGTCCCTCCACTCCTCTGCACCCCTCTTTCTCTCTGATCGCCTCTCGCCCCAAACCAGCACTCGCTGCCTTCGCTACTCTGGGTCTCGCCACCTCCATGTCCCCCGAATCCTCCGCTCCACTCTCGGCGGCCGTGCCTTCAGCCACTATGCCCCGAAGCTCTGGACTTCCCTTCCTCACTTCCTTCGCCTCGCTCCCCTCTCTTCTCAGTTTCAGGTCACAGCTGAAGAAATTTCTCTTCAACCGCGCTTTTGGTCACTTTTCTGCCCCTGCCCCTGGCTCGGTCCCAGGATCCGCTATTGTAAAGCGCTCTGAGACACCATCCGGTGTGGAGGTGCTATATAAATCAAAGTTGTTAATGATGTTGTTGTTGTTGTTGTTCTCACTAAATCCGGTGTCTATTTGGATACAGTATTTCCTCACTCACTGATACTTTTATTTCTAGAGATGGGATGAAGACATGGCAAAAATTTCTAGTGCTTATGTCCAGAAATGTATTTGGGGACATAATCCTGATCGAAGAGGTACAGGGGAAAACTTGTTTGCAAGCTCGAAGAAAGAATCCTATGAGATTGCGTTCTCAAAATGGCATGGTGAAATCAAAGATTTTGATTTTGCAAGAGCTAGATGTCCACCTGGGCGAATGTGTGGGCACTACGTACAGGTAAGAACCTTAATGTAATTGAATCAATTTTCGTGCGATTTAACAACTGACGGCCACAACTAATGGATTGTCATTAAAAGTCTACAAACTTGTTGAGACTGACTAAATTTACAGTGGAGTCCTGTAGCGTATTGGTCAGAGGGTTCGCCTCGCAAACAAGAGGACCTAGCTTTGATTCTCAACAGGGCAAACTTTAGTGACTGGGCACCCGAGCTGAAGGGGATGTCTACTAATAATAGCAATAATCTTTGCATTTGATGTAGTTCTATACTCATGTCTTATAGACATCCCAAAGCATGTCACAAAATATACTGTAAAGTGAATTGACTGTATATATGTGGGCGAATTGCCACAGAAAATTGCACATAGCAGTGTCCCACAAACAGTCGTGGATTGAAATGACCAATTTATTTTTTTTGTTTAATATTATGTGTGTGATCTCCATAGATGCTGTGGGCAATAAGTGATAGAATAGGATGTGATATGAAGATTTGTCCCCGTTTACAAAGCGCAGAATGGCCTGGAGCAGCTTCAATGGTAGTGTGCAACTATAAAATTATGTAAGTAAGATTTTCCACATCAATAACCTCTCATTCTGCTGTTTTGCAAAATGTCGCTAATATTTTGACCAATTGCCTGTCACGTTCTGGATGAGAACCCACTTTCTCCATTTGGCTGGACCGCACCAAATTTTACCGCTCCGCCCTAGCCACCGCCAAATCAGCCTTCTATTCCAGGATAATCCTGGAAGCGAAGGACAACCACCGCCTCCTCTTCGCCACCACCAACAAGCTCCTCCGCCCCCCCCGCCTCACCTCGCAGATTCTCTCCTCAAACGTTCGTTGTGAGGAGATGCTGGATTTCCTCGAGTCCAAAATTGAGAAAATCCGCTCTGCGGTTTCCTCCCCCCACCACTCCTCCACCTCCGCGCCCTCATCAGCTACCTCAACCCCTACTCACCCCTCATTTCACACTTTCAACCCCACCACCCCGCTTTCAGTCACAAAAACAATCACCTCCATGAAACCCACCACGTGCTCATTGGACCCCATCCCCATCCCCCTCCTCCGCACCCAGCTCCATTTGTTAGCTCATTTCTGACACCATTAACCTTTCCCTATCCTCAGGCACCGTCCCTACCTCCCTTAAAACAGCCACCATCACCCCTATCCTGAAGAAACCCTCCCTTGATGCGTCGCAACCATCAAGTTATCGACCCATCTCCAACCTCCCGTTTCTATCCAAGGTCCTTGAAAGAGTGCTTGCCTCCCAGCTCCGCTCTTTCCTTTCAAATCACTCATTCCTTGAACCCCTCCAATCAGGTTTCCGCCCTATCCACAGCACAGAAACTGCCCTGGTTAAGGTCACAAATGATATCCTAACCGCCTGTGACCAGGGCTCCCTCTGCCTCCTCGTCCTCCTTAACCTGTCTGCTGCGTTCGACACAGTCGATCACACCATCCTCCTTCAACGTCTTTCCTCCCACCTCAACCTTCAAGGCACAGTCATTAACTGGTTCCATTCTTATTTGACCCACCATTTACATTTTGTTTCTTCCAATGGTTTTTCTTCAAACCCCCGCACAGTTTCCCACGGCGTCCCTCAGGGCTCTGTCCTCGGCCCCCTCCTTTTCACCCTTTACACGCTCCCTCTGGGTGACGTCATCCGCAGACATGGGGTAAATTTCCACATGTATGCGGATGACACCCAGTTGTACCTTTCTGCCTCGTCCCTCAACCCCCAGACCATCGATGTTCTGACAGCATGTCTGTCCGACATCGAGTCGTGGACGAGGGACAACTTTTTGCAATTGAACGTGAGTAAGACCGAGGCCCTCCTGATTGGCTCAAGCCAGCGCCTCCGCACATCGGGCGCTGCCAGCCTCAATATCCAAGGTTGCACTCTCCACCTCACAAAACCAATCAGGAACCTCGGCATCATGTTCGATCAAAAACTTTCCTTCCTCCCCCACATCCGCGCCTTGACCGGCACCGCCTATTTCCATCTGCGCAACATTGCCAGGCTCCGCAACTATCTTACCCCCCGCGCTGCCGAAACACTCGTGCACGCATACATCACCTCACGGCTGGACTACGGAAATTCTCTCCTCGTCGGCCTCCCCAGTTCCTCCATTCACAGGCTGCAGGTCATCCAAAACTCTGCAGCCCGTGTACTATCCCGCACCCGCCTCCGCGACCACATAACCCCCACCCTTGCCCGTCTCCACTGGCTCCCCATCCTCCAGAGGATCGAGTTTAAGATACTCGTCCTCACCTACAAGGCCTTACACGGCCTTGCCCCATCCTACTTAACCGATCTACTCTCCCCCTACACTCCCACCCGGACCCTCCGTTCAACAGGACTTGGCCTGCTCCAAGCCCCCCGCCCGAACCACCCCACCATCGGAGGCCGGGCCTTCAGTTTCTCCGCTGCCACCTTATGGAATGCCATCTCTCAATCCCTCTGTTTCGTCTCTTCCCTTTCCTCTTTCAAGGCCGGTTTGAAGACTTTCCTCTTCGATCGTGCCTTTTGTTCAACACCGAACGCTTTTACATCCCCTTCGTGTTTCACCCCTTCCCAAACACTCCCCTCCCAGCTCGGGTCACACGCCTCCTGTGCAGCGCCTTGGGACGTCCTCCCGACGTGAAAGGCGCTCTATAAATGAAAATTGATGTTGTTGTTGTTGTTGAATGTGGGCAAGACAGGCTTTCTTTCCTGCTTGGCTCATTTAAACACATTCTCACCTCAGGTCAATCCAACTCGCAGAACCAGTACGCAACCTCGGAGATGTTGCGACTCACTCGCGATTGCCCCCCCTCCACATCCGCCAGGTTGGCCACCTCAGCCACCTCCGCCACCGTTGCCTGTCATCTCAGTTGCTTTCACATCGACGAAAGATCAACTCTCTGCACCAAGTCCCTATTCACCAGACCTCTCAACTTTTCCCTCTGCAAGTAGCAGATCATCTATAACATGGCATCTCGAATGCTTTCCACTCTAGGCTGTGAGCCGATCACATCTATTGTTGTCCAGCAACACCGGCTCTCCATCTCCCAGAGGATCGAGTTCAAGACACTCAACATCAATTGTAAATTCCCACAGGGTCTTGCCCCACCCTATCTCTGCAACATTCTTAACTCAGACCAACCCACTCAGCAGACACTTGCCCTGTGATGGCCTGCTCACTTAACCCACAATGAGTGGTTGAGCTTCCAGGCGATCTCTCCCACTGTCTGTATCTCCATCCTGTCTGATCCCATTCCCTCACCTCCATTAATATCCATCTTGAGACCTTGCAAGGTTTAATTCTAGGCTGGGCGAAACATTCGGAACGTTTCCTTACTCCACACACCCAATAATAATCCCTCAAAAAGAAAACAATAATAAATTGGTCATTTCAATCCACAACTGTTTGTGGGACAATGCTGTGTGTAATTGGCTGCCGCATTTCGCCCACAAATATACAGTCAATGCATTTTACAGAATATTCTGTGATGCATTTCAAGACGTCTAGAAGATGTGAAAAGCGCTGTATCAAATGCAAGGATGATTATTATTACCTTCCAACATCATTGTTTCATGAAAAAGCGCACTTTTTTAAAGACACAGTTTGACAGAGAATCTGATAAATTTGACTTTCTCTGTCTTGTTTTCAATTCTCATAGTAATCGTCAAAATAAACCACCATTTACGAAAGGAAAAGCCTGCACTAAATGCAAAGCATACACTCCTCCACACAATCCATTCCGTCCAATTCCAATCAATCCAATCGATGCAACATATTTTTGTCGGAATAACCTTTGCAGTGAGTGTTCCTTTATCATTATTTCTTTTACACAGTTGTGTTAGTGATGTTGCTCCCCTATTGATTATTCTATCTTGTACATTGTTTGCTAATAGTTGAGTTGAGAGTCCCTTGCTTAAGAATCAATGTATGGCAGAAAAGTGCCTTTGCTTCTCAATTTTATATTATTTAATGGCTTAATAAGTTGCATTACATTTATTTGTAGAGGAGATATTATTATTATTCATATAACCAGAATAAACATAACAGGAAATTCATCCACCCAAGTCCTAAATTCTATTCAATTAACCAAATTGTTCAATTATCCACCATTCAATTAACTGAATTTCACTGTGTATTTTTATTTGTGGAAACAAAATAAATTCCGCCTAACAGATATGTGGAGTACTGTAGTTCAGTGATTAGAGCACTCGTCTTACAATCGAGAGACGTGAGTTAGATTCTTGGCAGGGCAAAACCTTGAGCAAGTTTCCTTACCGCACACGCCTAATAATAATCCCTCAAAACAAAATTGGTAATTTCAATTCATGTGGGCATTTCACCCACAAATAAGAGGTCAATTAACTTTACAGTATATTCTGTGAAGCGCTTTGAGGCGTCTAGATGACATGAAAAGCGCTGTATCAACTGGAAAGTTTATTATTGCTATAATAATTTGTGATTGTACTATAAGAACATTTTTCAAATGTCATTGTTTTATTTCTGATTGTTTCACTCCACAACAGCTTTGCCCACTGATGAGATAGACGAACTGGAGAAGAAACCAAGCAAAAAGGGTAAAACACAAGTCTTTATTTTCTCTTCTAACATTCACAATGTTGTTAGATTTGCATTGCTTACGAACCATTAGCAATACTTGCACTCCCAATGTGATTTTATTTGAATGCTTCCTTGATGATGGATTTTCATGTACAATCTAGGTCTGTCAACCTCTTAATGCTCTGTTCTGATTTGCTATATACAAACTAACCTGCACAGACGCTCCAGCTCATGGAACGGTTAGAGAAGGAAAATACTGTATCTTTCTTGAGCCTCAACTCCCTTGCAAGTCCTAGCTCATTGGCAGAGCACTCGCCTTGCAAGCGCGAGACCTAGGATCGATATCCAGCTGACCGAAACCTTGGGCTTGTTTCCTTATTCTGCACACCTGATAATAATTCCTCACAAAAAAATAAGAAATCGTGAATCCACAACTGTTTGTGGGATAAGGGTGCCAGCAATCTGTGTGATGCACTTTGAGGCATTCAACCAACGTGCGGAAGTCAAATTAAGACTGAGCCGATAATTGAACATCTGTATCTGGTTTAAAAAGCCCATTTAAGTTTTTTTTTTTCTGTCTACTAAATGTATGGAAGAATATTGTGCGGAAGCAAATGAATTCTACTCTAATTCTGTTGAGAATTATTGACTGAAAAATTAATTGATGCAAATTGAATCGAGTTGCAATGTGCTGTTTTTCGTTCTATATTCAACAGGAGTTAGCAGCGTTGAGAGATCCAGATTTTCGCTTCCTGTTCTTATCTATTCGGTTGTAATGGTAATAATGCTGCAGTGATTGGGTTCAACATAAAACAAGCAACATTGTTCTTAGGAAAAATAAATGTTTCTTTCATTGCAATTTTCCAAGGCTAAATGAAGTGTTTCTTCTTGTGGAAGTTTTTTTTTACAAGTGCTGTCTAATAACTTACTATAATAAGTAAGTAACTCCAATATGGCAAAGCTGTAATTGCCCTGCTAGCTTCTCTATTCTTTCTCAGTCTTTCTGCAAAGCTGAAACGGTTTGGGTGGTACCTGCGGTCAAGGAGCGGAACGCTTAATTGGACCTCCTGTAGCTCAGTGGTTAGAGCACTCGCTTTACAAGTGTGAGACCTGTGTTCGAATCCAGGCAGGTCATGGCGAATCCTTGGGCAGGTTTCCTTACTCCACACGCCTAATAATAACCCGTCCAAAAAACCCACAATAATAAAATTGGTCATTTCAACCCACGACTGTTTGTGGGACACTGCTGTGCGCAAATTGGCTGCCACATTTCGTCCGCAAATTATACAGTCAATCCACTTTACCGTGTATTCTGTGAAGCAGAGACATCGATAAGATGTGAAACGCGCTATATCAAATGCAAGGATTATTATTATTATAGGGCCCACGGGATTAATGGGAAAATATTAACATGGATAGAAGAGTGGCTATCGGGAAGAAAGCAGAGAGTAGCAATAAACTGATCACTCTAGAATTGGCAGGATGTAACTAGTGGAATGCCACAAGGATCAGTGCTTGGGCCTCAGCTATTTACTATTTACATCAATGATCTAGATGAGAACATTGAATGTAACATGTCTAAATTCGCGGATGACACTACACTAGTAGCAGGGTGACCTCTGAGGATGACGCAAAAAGATTGCAACAAGATATAGATAGGTTAGGGGAGTGGGCAAGTAGGTGGCAGATGGAATTCAATGTTAGCATAAATTCAATGTTGAATTTATGGAATTTCCTACCCCAGAAGGCTGTAGATGCTCAGTCCTTAAACATTTTCAAGGCTGAGACTGATAGATTTTTGAAAAATAGAGGGATTAGGGGATATGGGGATAGGGCAGGTAATCAAAGTTAGGTGAGAAGATCAGCCATGATCTTGTTGAATGGCGGAGCAGGCTCGAAGGGCCGAATGGCCTACTCCTGCTCCTAATTCTTATGTTCTTATGTTCTTATAACACTTGGAGAAATGGCAAACTATGCATTTTCAGACAATTAAATTTCAGGTGGACCCCAAGGCTTGGTCTTGACAAATAGGCATTTAATGTTCTCCCACATGGTACACAGTCACTTCACTTTACAGTATGTCCTAAGAAGTACTTTGTGTGTTCTCCTGAGATGGAAGGCGCTGTGTGAAATGTTAGGATTATTGCAGGTAAGGAATATTCTCATGCTTTACTGGATAAAAATGGACAGGTAATGTGACTGTGGCAAGAGATTACGCACTTCATTTCATTTTTTTTTAAAAGGAAATTTAGTATTATTAACAATCATAAAATTATGAATAATCTCATCATAACAAGAATCCTTGAGATGCATAGATTATGAATCACATTCCAATCATAAACCTCGAGGCAAGTTTTTTTTTGGGGGGGCTACATTTAAAACTCTGCTGCAAACACAGGTAATTAAATAAGGGCAAGACTTTGGGGATGTGAAAAAAAATGCCACAATCACCTAACAGCATCATAAAGTCTGCGTGTCACTGTGTTTTTTGCAATATGTTACCTACCACCTTGACGTTTGAAATATTTCTTGAGAGAGAGAAAAAAGAGAGAGATAAGTGGGAGTGGCGTGGGGGGGTTGGGAGAAGAAAGAAAATTAAGAAAGTGATTCCAATAAAGAAATTCGACGGCCAGTGTAGTGGCAAAACAATTCAAACCCCCACAACCCACTTCTGAAACATGAGAGGTAAAGTGATAGTATGGGCTGTGACTGCCCTGCTAGCTTCTCTAGTCTCCCAGTCTTTCGGCAAATTCACTAAAGCAGAGAAACAAGAAATCCTGGACTCTCACAATGAGCACCGTAGAAAAGCTGGCTCTTCAGATATGTTGGAAATGGTAAGAGCGTTTCATTTCCTTTCGAGATTTTTTCTTATATCTTTTGGCACCCTCCCCCCAAAATAACACAGCATCCCCTCCCTCCCTACCTCCCTCCCTCTCTCCCCCAACACAACTTTCTTTTGGAGGCTCTCTTTACATAACCATTGCTGGGTAGAAATTAACATGAGTCTATCAAATGAATGATTTTTAAGTGGGGGGGGGGGGGGGGGGTCAGTTGTTTGACGTGTTTGCTGATCTTCTGCAGTTTACATTATCTTGCTTTGGCCAGGGGAGGGGTCGATTTAACCTCATTCAATTACATTCGTGCAATTATATTTGAGGCGCAGAGGATCAATAAAGTTACATATTACAATACATTTCATGAAGTGATTATCCCCACAAGTGACTTATGCTTGGCTTACTTCAGCAACGGATAAAACGTGGGACTTCACAGAAAGAAATGTTCACGAGTGATTATTATTTTTGTGGTCACCTTTTTTTCCCCCCTCCCCTCGGCTCGGCCTCGGGCTCCGCTTTGTGAAGCGCTCTGAGATGCTGTCTAGCGTAGAGAGTGCTATATAAATCCAAGTTGTTGTTGTCGAAAGAGTTTCCGTAATCAAGCCTTGAGGTAACAAATGCACGTGTGTGTATATGTATATGCATGTCTGTGCATGTACCATTCTCTTTGTTCTGCGCCAATTGGTGGATGCCAGGAACATAGGAACCCGAGGACTGATTTGACTGATTTTACAATACTGTAATTCAAATGCATTACTGATTCATTTAAGTCTTAAATGTATTCATTTGACAAGCATTCATTGCTTCTTTTATTTACAGAAATGGGATTACAAACTTGAACGTATTTCCAGCAGCTATGCAGCAAAATGCACTTGGGAGCACAACCCCAAGAGGGGTCCAGCGGGGGAAAATCTGTTTGTCAGTACAGGTACAATAGCCGCCAAGACTGCAGTCGTAAGCTGGTTCAGTGAAATCGCCTTTTACGATTATAATACAACTAATTGTATCCCAGGCAAAATATGCGGCCACTATACACAGGTATGATAGATACTTCATTTGGCTTTACAAAAAGTGGCTTCAGATACACCTCCCCTACGAAAAAGCCCATATATGAAACTCAAGGATTATTATTATTATTATTATGATTCATTTCTTTCTCAGAATAATTGTTTATCGGTATTGTTTTGCAACTGAGAAACACAACTAATTCAAGTAGTTTTGTCAAGTAGACTCCCGAGTAGTTTTGGAGTCCTGTAGTGTGTCGGTTGGAGAACTCGCCTCGCAAGCAAAGCAGTCCATTCCCAGGGCGGGTCAGGGCGAAATCCTAGGCAAGTTTCCTTAAACCACATGCCTCTGTTTAACCTAGCATAAGTAGGAATCCAATTGCTAGTCAATTGGCTGATCGCTTTCTGGAGGTAATAATCCCTTCCAGAGAAATCATGATAACAATCATTTGATGACAGAATCCATGACTGTCCGTGGGACATTGCTGGGCACAATTGGCTGCCGCATTTTGCTCACAACATATACAGTCAATTAAGTTTACAGTGTACGCTTTGAGACGTCTCATTGATGTGATAAGGTGCAGATAAGCATAGTAAAAACACAGATTTATTCAGTTCTAGCTTGTCAAATGATTGGAGAACATCCTTACTATTAAGACTGTTGGAATTTAAAAGAACTTTCTGAGACAGTCAAAGTTCATCCCATATGTAATATCGATAATAATTTAGGTTTAACTATTGTGGCATGTTTGAATTCAGTAATACGCTTTGTTGAAACTCACTCAGGCAGAACTCTGAGTGAGGTTCTCTTTGGATAATGTTGCTTTATATATGATTAAAAACCCTATTGTTTTTCACATCCTTTTTGCAGGTGATGTGGGCAAATAGTGAAAAACTTTCTTGCGCCAAACAGTTCTGTGCAAAAATGAAAAAGTTGGCTTTTAAACGTTCAAATTATGTCGTGTGCAACTATTTACCAGGGTAAGTATTAATGACTCGCCATGTTATATTTCTAAGCATTCTGGGTTGTATATATAATCAATTCACGTTACAGTATATTCTGTGAAGCGCTTTGAGACATCTAGAAGATGTGAAAAAGCACGATATCAACTGCAAGGATTATTAAACAGTACGATATGGCTATGTTGAATCGTTGAACAGCGCCTTGGGACGTCCTCCCAACGTGAAAGGCGCTCTATAAATGTAAATTGTTGTTGTTGTTGTTGTTGAACCACTGTACACCCCTTGCTGTTTACATCCTGCTCTTTCAAACTTGCCTCCCCGGAAAGCTCACAAACCACTGTGCAGAAAATCTGCAATTTTAACATATTGCACTTCAACAAACTCTCCGGAAATGCATTTCTGTGGTATTAGTGGTATAAAAAGAAATCCTGATTGTATTGAGACCTTTGCTTTCTTCACAAAGAATTTGGCAACTATTTTGTATTTCTCAACCGGACTTTTTTTTTATTTCCAGGGGCAATTACAGAGGAGTTAATCCGTTCAAGAAAGGATCTGCCTGCAGCAGTTGTCCGGAGAATTACAAATGTAGTAATCTTCTTTGCAGTGAGTGCCTTAAATATTAATATTTTGCCTTAAATATTGGTTCTGGCCAGTTCTGGATTACATTCTAGATAAAAGGAGCAATAGCACCTCTGATTCCATCCCCCCCGCCCCCCCACCACCACCACCCACCTTCTGAAGTGGTGACATCCTGACATCACCCGCACAATATACAGTCCATTCTGTATACTGGAGACTTTTAAAGTCCTTTGAGATGTCTCGAAGAGGTGATAATACGCTATGTCAAGTGCAAGTATTATTATAATTAGTATTCTAACAGCAAGATGTTATTCCAGCATCTCTTCTACCAGCCCCCCCCCCCCACCGCCCCTCCCCACCACACATACATACACACACACATACCAAAGAATTACTGAAATAGTCTGGAAACAAATCCATTTTGTTGTCTGGTTCAAATGAATGCTCTTTTCATAATATTTTAGCAAAGTGGCATTGTGATGATCCTAACACTTGTTCTATTTTACAGCAGGTGCTGGGAATTCCATTGTCATCACCGAAGGGAAATTAGGAACCCTTAGTTCGGTTTTGACACTTATAGTTTTTGCCAGTTTTTAATTCTTTCGAAATCAAGAACTATGGCAGGATCATCAATAAAGATTTTCCAATTCAATTCCTTTCAGCGTTTTCTTGATAAAAGATTCTTTTTTATGCACGTTTACACAGAGGTAGTCAAAGACAACAACAACAACAACCAGCATCTATATAGTGCCCTTCATGCGGGCAGCATCTTGGAAGCATTTTAACAGAGATGGAGCTTGATGTCGAGCCTGAGAGAGTGGGTGTGACTATTGGCACAGTGGAAGAGGCAGGTCTTCAGGTGTGAATTGAAGGCAGTTAAGGGTGGGGGAGGGGGGTGAAGGCAGTGAGTTGTATAATTGAGTTTCTGAAAGCGTGCCCGTTAATGGTAGAGTAGAGGTGGTAATAATAATAATAATAAGAAGAAGAAGAATGAGGCTGAAGGCAAATCAGTGAAGGTGGTGGGTAGGGAGTGAGATTTAATTAGGTCGGAGAGGTAGGGATGCCAGAGTCACAAAATGAATTGTACATAAATGTAATGATCTCCAAATCGATCTATTCTGTGTTTGAGAGGCAGTGCAGTCAGTCTGGCAAAGGCTGGAGTGATGGGGTTCCAGAGTTTTGAGAGGGTTGCAGTTTCAATTCGCCGGATCTTACAGATCATCATAAATTAGGGTTGAGCATTGGGCAGAGCGAATTTCGTTCTCATCTTACTACCGAGACCTCTGACGAGTAGCATCAGCGGTTGCATTTGTCACATTAAAGTGCAAACATGAAGGATGTGAATTCTCATCAGATCTAGACTGGTGTCGACAAGAGACCATTTCTGACAGTTTGGAAAAATAAACTTCATGCGCGGGTCACCCTCACAGAACAAATCTGCAACTGGGTTTGAACAATTCTCAATTGTTTCCGATTTCACGAGAAGAGAATGGAATCAAAGTTCTCATTCTTAAAGGTACAGTATTTTTCATTGATAGTGGTACAGCTAATAATACAGCTAATAATAATAATAATGATAATCCTTGAGTTTTATATAGTGCTTTTTCACATCTTCTAGAGCACTTCACAGAATGTACTGCAAAGTGAATTGACTGTATATTTGTGGGAGAAATGCGACAGCCAATTGCTCACAACAGCGTCCCCACAAACAGTCGTGGATCGAAATGACCAATTTTTATTGTTGTGTTTTTTTTGGAGGGATTATTATTATTAGGAAACTTGCCCAAGATTTCGCCCTGACCTGCCTGGATTCGAACACACGTCTCACGCAGGATTCCACAATGTACAAGACATGAGCATGAACAATGATCAACGCAGAATTTAGATCTTTTCTTCAAATTATCCAGAATTTACAAAGGCTTAAGTGTGTCATTTAATACAAACGACAGATTAAATTATGTTTTACTGAGTTTAAAGTTGATCAAAAGTTGATTTTGTTAAAAATTTTAATTTGTTGTTAATTAACGAAATGACCCCCGTCCCCCCCACACCATAAACAAGTGTGTATGGGTGGTGGGGGTCATTTTGTTAATTAACACAACAACAAAAAACTAACAAAACTTATCCCAACAGCCATCAGGGTTTCATTAAACACCACAATTGTGTTGACAGCATCATAAAGTCCAGGTGTCATGATGGCTTAATAGATATATAAACTTGTTGAGGTTAAATTGGGGGTGAGGTGGCTTGGTTTGAGGTGGTTTGGCTCTAGCTGTCTTGGCTCTAGCCTCTGTTCACATAAAGTACCAGAGAAGGAAGTATCAGATCACATTGGATGAATGACAATGATTCACTGTGTGAGGTTGGCTGCTACCCTGTGCTTTGCCTGTATGCTAACATTGCCCCAGACTTCCTACAGCTTCACTGTGATCGATAAGAATGAGATTGTGAAAATCCACAATAATTATCGCATGAAATCCGGCGCTGCTGACATGTTAACGATGGTAAGAGTCACAAAACATAATTCAGATTTAAGATGTTCTTCACAGTTGCTCCACAACAGATCTGTCTTACAAGAGACATACATATATATTTCTATATATATATGTGTGTGTATGTGTGTGTGTAAGTTTTACTGTGCGTTTGCACAACCCATTACTCAGATATAATTGCGATCAGTGTATTCCCCGCCAAAAAAATCCTGTTGCATTTAATATTTTCAGTAATATTGTACTTTAGGGAGGGGAGTCAGGGAGGGAGGGAGAGATCAAAACTATTAATGGCTTTATTTGAATATTGTATGGTAAACTTGATTTATTCTTGTTTTACCAAAACAGTCAGGTCACCAGAATGGGTCTCACAATAACTGCCTATCATATGTGGTGAAATTAGTTCATTTGTTTTCCTGTTAACACCGTGATTCCACAAGTCATCTCCCAATAACTGATGACAGACAGTTTCTCTGAAGTTTCTGCTTCAGAAAACATGGATTTGGACCTGTCCTGCAAGTGTTCTGTTTCATATTAATCCAATTAATAATATCCTCCAAATACTTTCATGGGAGATTTTCTTCACCCTGCCAGAAAGCTAGAGTGCTTTAAGTCCAAATACTTCAGAGGCAAATATTATTCTGATTATTTAATGAATTTTGCATTCAACAGTTTTCTAACTGCTTTGCAACTTTATAAATTGCAGGATTACATCCCTGTTAACACACAGCAGCCTCAATGATTCACAAAGCTGTCAGTATTGATTTTAATCAATCTGGCTTAGGTTCCACCCCAAACCAGATGTCATCTGAATTGAAACCGGGAGAATTGCAACTGTTCTTAATACTATGTTATGCTTTGCTTCTGTGCCTCTTTATCGAATATTGTTGAACCATTCTATTGATAGAAATGGGATTCAAAACTGGAGCAGCTTGCGCGGAGTTATGTCTTACAATGCAATTGGCAACACAATCCCAAAAGAGAAAAAGCAGGTGAAAATATGTTTGCCAGCATAAGCGAGGCAACGGGTATCTTGGCTGTTCGAAGCTGGTATCGTGAAAAACAAGATTATAACTACGACATGAATCATTGCAGTTCAGGCAGTTTATGTGCACACTACAAACAGGTATGAAATTTCATTTCATTCTCACAGTGAATAAGATTAAATAGTAATAATAACCTTGCATTTGATGTAGCGGCTTAGCACGCCTTCGAGACGTATCGAAGCACTTCATAGAATATACTGTAAAGGGAATTGACTGTGTGTAATATGATGTGGGTTGAACAGATTTCTACTTTATGTGGCTGATCAGGAACAGAAGTAAATCTTCCAGGCTAAATCCTCAATTTACAGTAAAGCAGATTTCTGAACCTTGACACATGTCATTTCACACAATATTTACAACGTAGAACACAACATTTCCACATCAATAAGGGCTGCTCTCTCGTCCTAAAATTACTCTTTTGATGATTGTGTCCTTTTCTGTGATGCAACAGTCCTTCCAAATCAGATTCAAGGTGTCTTAGCTGTTTGTATGTGAATTTTACAGATTGTCTGGGCGAACACTACCAAGATCGGATGTGGCACCCATTTCTGTCCTAAAATACAAAATCTACCATTGAAAAAAGCAAACTTTGTTGTGTGCAACTATTCACCCGCGTAAGTATGAGTGCGATTGAAAATCTCCACACAGCCATGGCTAGCCCACTGGATTGCAAAACTTCACATAATAATCCTTGCATTTGATACAGCACTTTTCACGTCTTCTAGATGCTTCAAAGCGCTTCACAGAATAGGCTGTTAAAGTGAATTGACTGTATATTTGTGGGCAAAGAGCAGCGCACAGCACTGTCCCCACAAACAGTCGTGGATTGAAATGACCAATTTGTTATTGGGTGCTTTTTTTGCAAGGGATTATTATTAGGTGTGTGGAGTAAAGAAACATGCACAAATGATACTGTATGTTTAAATTAGATCATTTTGATCTTCGCTAGAATAAGCGCAATGTAATGTGCATGAAACACAGTGGCATTATCACTTACTGGAAACAAGACCATGAAACACTAATGCAGCTGAAGCAGATTTTCTTTCTCTAGCCATGGAGAATTCGGTGTATACATTTTTCTAATGTATTCTCTATTTCCAGTGGTAATACATTAGGCAGAAGACCATTTCGAAAGGGGGTCGCCTGCAGTAAATGCCCACCAGGACACCGTTGTGATTACCAGCTCTGTAGTGAGTATCACTTTCTTTATCTAAGTGTCTGACTTTGAATATACAGTAGTTTGTATTGCAAGTGTTTTGCATTACACATACACACACACATGCTGGGCAAAATAATATTCCTCCAATTTACTCTACCATGAAGGTGTAACATATTCTGTAGCATTTGATTCCATTGTCACCCCAAAGCCGAAAATACATTTTCATGTTTCATTTCAAGCACTGATTGTTTTCAGGCTTTTCACTGCCTGGATTTGGAGACTGGAGGAGGTGGTGGGGGTGGGGGGGGGGGGGGGCGATGGGGGCGGCATATAGCCATAGACATCTTCAGCACCAGAAAGCCATTTGGCCTATTGTCCTTCACCTGTTTACCTGTCCTTTCACCCTACCCTTGTAGTTTACACCTCTTTATATATCTAAATAAGGTTTAGTATTTCAGCAGGATAGTCTTCGGACCATTCTAATACTTTTAATTCTATTTTACAACAGGTTCAGGCAATTCCAAACTCTTTAGTAGAGTCAAATTGGGAATCTTTGTTGCTGTTGTGACATTTGAATTGTTGCCTGGATTAGATTCCCTGTAAATCAATAACACGATGGTGACCTCATCAATAAATGAATTTGGAGGTGTTTTATTTCCCAAGGGAAGTTTTGTTTCTGGTAGAGGGGCTTCAAACTCTCTCATCGTCACTACAACCACATCCTCACTTTTACATCATGGGTCAGAATATATCTCTTACCGTACCTTTGGTAGTCATTATCCTCCCCAACCCCAGGTCCTACCTTCAACTCAGTTCCCGATTCACTATTGTTAAGAGCTTTGAGACACCCTCCCATTAGAAACAGCACAGTGCAAACAACAAGTGACATGCACATGCTACCTTTCACGTCAGGAAGATGCCAAAAAGCACTTTACAGGTGACTGGGCACCTGAGCTGGGGGGAGGTGAGAGATGGTGATGCTAGAATATGTCCGAGATGGAATTCCAGAGAGCAGGGGCAGGATGACTGATAGCTGACTGACTCGATAGGGATGAGTCAGATAGGGGACACTTGTTTTTGGTCAAGTGGTGTTGTAAATTGTAATTTGTAGAATGTAACCCATTACACGTATAAGTGGTCAGGATTGGCTCAAAGGAGGACAACCAACAACAAAGGATCGGAAACTGCGACTCGCCTAATCGTTTAACTATTAAAACCACAAAACGGCTGTATAACAAATCCTAACAAGGACAAGGAGAAGGAGGAAGTAAGACTGTATAAAAAGTACTTCGCGAACACTCAAGGGCCAGATGAGACTCCAGGGAATTACTTGCGGAGAATAACTTCATCACCAAGAAGAAAAGACAACCTACAGCCTAACCTGATCACTTAAGAATCGTGTGGGTATTGTATGATCTCTTATATTCCTTATTATCTACCTGTCTCTTATATTAAATGAATTTATCCAATGAAGACTTGCTCAAGTTTGTATAAAAATACGTTCACAAGACAGTAGACATTCTGTTTGTGCAACAGTGGGTGTCTGTAGGGGGGAACACATCTTGAAATCCACCACCACGCTGAACAATATCCAAATCAAACTGAAAAGCATTCTCCCTCCAACACAATACAAAATTACATTTATTTAGCATCTTCGATGACAGTTGGAGATATGGACTACAGCAGGAGAAAGGGGTTGTGGTAAGCGAGGGTGGAGGGCAGGAGGTAATCACACATGGTAATTCCATAGATAGGAGGTAGGGGACAAGACATGACTTGTCTCGTGTATGACTGAAGAAAGCCTCGCCGGATCAGATGAAAGAAACTGGGCTTTTAAAATGGAATATCTACTCAAGAGAAAATGAAGCACAAAGGAGAATTAGGGTGTTAATTTTTTTTTAATTGTTTGCAGTGAGATCCTTTACAATAATATATATAATAATAAAAGGTGAATTTCACTGCGTTCAATAATGTACCGTCCACCTAAAATTCAATAGCACAATCATCACATTCTACTATGCTATTATTATTAAATAATAATAATCCTTGTATTTGATATAGCGCTCATCGCCGTCTCAAAGCGCTTCACGGAATATAATTTAAGTGAATTGTTGGCAAGTGTATATTTGCGGGCAAAACGCAGCAGCCAATTGCGCATAGCAGTTTCCCACAAACAGTCGTGGATTGAAATGACCAATTTTATTACCGATTCTACTGTATAGAGTGTTTCATGAGTGATATTTTATAAATTTATAATTCATAAATTATACATAATAAATGGTTCACTCAATCCACAATTGTTTCTGGGATACTGCTGTGGCATACTTGGCTGCCGCGATTCACCCATAAAATGGACAGTCAATTCACGTTTACAGTATATTCGTCGAAACGCTTTGAGACGTCTCGAAGGCGCCATAAGATGCTATATCAAATACAAGGATCTCCATAACACACATTGGCCAAGACACAGGAGGAGAAAAACATCCTTTCACTGTTAGAAATTAAAATGGAACAGATAAGGACTTAAAATATCATCAATAAAAATATCTACAACTGACTCAGTTGCAACGTTATCTTGAACAGCATCAACAAAAACATGTGGGGACATCATAAAGTGGCCACGTCATTCAGTCTGTGGACAAGAGCAGTGGTGAGTGAGGGCTGTGGGTTTGTGTGTTTTGAGCTCAGCAGATATCAATGCTTCACAGCCAGTGACTGACAGGCGACTAAAACTGCGTTACAACATTGGGTTAAACCATGGCTGCCAATTCACTCAGATTGGCTGGTGTTTCACTATTGGTATTTCTCTCCACAATCCCCCTGTCTGCCTATGGCTACACTAAAGAAGAAAAGCAACAATTGGTGGATAAGCACAATGAATATCGCAGGAAAGAGCCTGCTTCCAACATGTTGAAAATGGTAAGAGAGTGAATGAGACAAAGCTTTTTTAATCCATTGCTCAAATAAGGTTAAGGTCATAAGATAACACTCGAAATAGTAATCATTATTATTAATTATGATTTGCTAATGATTTGTGGTGAACTCTCTGATATATTATATTTTACAATACTTTTTGAAACAGTATTATTATTATTTCTAATTATTATTTGCTATGGATTTGTATGTAGTAAAGTTTTGGGGGGGGGGGTGTTGGGGGTGAATCAAGAATCAAAGTATGTAGTGCAGCTTGAAATGGAATCGATCTTTAATTGTAAGAGAGATACATTTTGGGCTCACACGATAGGTTGTAAAATAACTAGATTCATTCCTCCCTCCCACCCACCGCTCAAATTCAATCCCACCAAGAACAGCCTTCATTCCCCCCACGCCCACTCTCACCAAGAACTGATGGTTTCAGTTTCACTGTTGTTTATGCTTTTTTTTGGAGAGTGGGAGGGGAAGAGGGGAAATATTTGGACTTGACCAGTGATTGTGGATTTGTTGGGAACAAATGGATGGGTTGGTTAATCGATGGATTAATTCTCTACCAAGTGGGGAAGCATTTTCTTTCTGCCTCGAGACAAAAGATTTGTTCTTCATTATGTTCAAATTCAGCAAAATAAAGATCTATATGTATAAATAACATGAAAGGTCAGGAAGTGATATTTCAAGGAAGGAATCAAATTAAAACTTTCAAAAATTCATATTTTAAAAAAGTTTGGGATTTTGGGGAATCAAATAATCAAATAGTGTTGTGAAATGTTACTGCGTGTGTCGTGGTATCACTCACTCACTCACTCACTCTACTGTTTACTTAATTGCAATTGAAAGTTGAAATCCTGTCTGCTTATTTTTTTTACACACACACAACATGTAATTCGGAATAAATGCAAATCATTACCATCTTTTTGTTTGTTTGGAAACAGAAAAGGATCTTCAATTAAAGAGCATTTGACCATTTAGTAGAGACAACATCTAACCTAGAAGCGAACAAGTAGATTTACAATAAAACTAATATTCCTTGTGGTTTGATATATATTTTTATAGGAACTATTCAGCCTGCTTTGCTGATTGAATGAAATTTGTGTGTAACAAACTATATATGATATATATAATAATATATAATATGTTTAAATAACTAAAATGAGCATTGTTCCTCAGACAAATGTGTGGGTCCCAGCTACTATGATAATGATTATTAGATAATTCACTTTTTTCTAGAAAATTTACACACACTGTCTTTTCTTCCTTTATTCTTTGCATCATTTTATAGATGTATTTTATAGATTTATTTAATGATATGACTGATTTTTTTGTTAGGTGTGGGACCCAAAAGTGGAACGAATTGCTAAGAAGCATGCAGCAAAATGTTTATGGGAGCATAGTAAAAATCTCAAAAATACTGGAGAAAACTTATTTGCCAACCCGGGTAACTCATTTGCAGCAACAAAGCCAGTCGCACCTTGGGGAAATGAAATACGATTTTACAACTACGCGACAAAAACCTGTCAAGCCAAAAAAGCTTGTGGGCACTACACCCAGGTATGAAACCATTTAATTAATTGAAACACATATTTAACGTTTTGGCACCTTGAAGCCATCAAGTGAATTTATCTGATTAGATTTCATTTGATTTGAAGCGCACTGATATGCCGTCCGGCGTGGAGGGAGCTATATAAATCAAAGTTGTTGTTGATGTTGTTGTTGTTGCTTTAGAAACTGAGAAGCACCGATGATAGATTTTCAGTTTTCTGCTGTTTCCTCACACTGAAAGAACATTTCTCTTTTGCCCTGAGGATGTAAACTAAATAAATAATAATAATAAATACTTTTAATGATAATAATAAGCTCATAAGTTAAACATTATCCTGTTATACTGCGATGCTGATTTGTCTATAAAGAAAAATGACTGAATATTAATCCTTTGTAACGTTTCCTGTTGTGAGTGTCTGCATTTCAAAAAAACACAATGTCTGTTTGTGTCTTGTCCGGCCAGCGCCTTGGGACGACCTCCCAACGTGAAAGCCGCTATGCTGTCCATACAAATGTTATTTTCTTGTTGTTGTAGTAATTTATTTAATACCTTTGATCATGTCTTGTAATTGAAAAGCTGCATGTAATTAGATGATCCTTGAGTAATAATAATAATCCTTGCATTTGATGTAGCGCTTTTGATATCATATCGACATCACAAAGCGCTTCACAGAATGTACTGTAAAGTGAATTGACTGTATCTTTGTTGACAAAATGCGGCAGCCAATTGTGTGCAGCAGTGTCCCCCAAACAGATGTGGTTTGAAATGACCAATGTTTTTTGAGGTATTATTACCGTACATGTGGAGTAAGGAAACTACCTGGCTTTCCATTGAGAATGCTGACTGGCAAGGCTTCCACTTCTTGTCCATCTTGGACCACCCTATGCATTAGGTCTTTGGTTTACAGAGTTAACAGGAACAGAGCAAGTGGTTGGTTTGCACATTGGTTTGCCTTTCCAAGTACTAGTGACAAGCTGGTCTGGCAAGTCAACATTTTCGTTTTGGTAAATATTCTTTTCTAAGCTGTAAACTCTCTCAAGTAAAATTCAAAATGTGTTCGAATAACTTTGTGTTTGCATAACTTTCACAGGTTGTTTGGGCAACTAGTTATAAACTGGGATGTGCTGCAAAATACTGTCGCAATCTTAAAAAAATTGGCAAGAAAATAAGTATTGTCGTGTGCAACTATCAACCTGCGTAAGTATGAATTTTACTGATAATATCCGCCTTATCCACATATCCTTTTATCCATAAGAAATCTAGGAATTTCATTCTTGAATATGTTCATGGACTGAGCATCTACAGCCTTTGTGGGTAGAGAATTCCATAAATTCACTACTCTCTGAGTGAAGAAGTATTTCCTCCAATCTGTACGAAAAGGCTCATCTAGTTATAGTGTCTCCAACCAGACAGTCTCCCACTGTTTACTCTGTCATGCCTCTTGATAATCTTATAGGTTTCTATAAAATCACCTCTCATTCTTGTATGTTCCAGAGAATATTGGCCTACTTTACTCAACCTATCCTTCCAGCTCAACCCCCTCATCCCACTAAATTGACTCGAAGGTGTAGAGGCAATGACGGAGGGTGGGAGGAGGAGAATAAAATTGAACCCCTTTCCCTTCTTGGGCAAATTATCACTGCTGTTGTGATTACCTTGTCTATTTTGCCACTGAAATGGAGTGAAATGATGATTGCCAAACCTCTCACCCCCAAAGTTGCCGTGTCCTGCTCTTTCAAACATCTTTGTGAGATTGCAATCGGCAATGCTCACACTAGAACGTGACAACTTATAAAACATAAAGCACAGCAGGTTGATCGCTATGTTCAAATGTAGAAATTCGGAAAAATGAATATTTTTCTTTCAAGGTTTCTGTGAAGTGATTGAAGAGAATTTGGCACATCGTTCACTTTCTAACATATTGTCTATCTGCAGAGGTAATTACAGGGGCGCCTCTCCATATAAGAAGGGAGCTGCTTGCTCTCAATGTCCAAAAGGAGCCACCTGTGAAAACAAGCTTTGTGGTAAATTCATTCAAGATATTGATATCGTACATCAGTCATAACAGAATTCATCAGAGTATACTCCTCCAATTTTCTCCCACTTTGAAATGGAGGAACATGTTCTGTCAGTTGGTTTGCAGTGTCACTGATGTCAAAAGACCATTTTTCTGCTCGGGTCCAAATCCTTGTCTGTCCAGTCCCTGGAATGAGACATTGTCCCGACATGAAAGGCGCTATACAAATGTCATTTGTCTTGTATTGTTTTCCTGTGTCATTCCAGGCAACAAATATTGTCAGGCTATTCAAATGAAGGCTTCTTTCTCGTCCCTCTAGTACTTAGCATTCCTTTCAATGTACAAATATGAATGACTGGAATTTAAAGAACAATTACTTTCAGAAGCACAAATACAATGATTCATTATCTGAAGTTGAGGCTTGGAATTTCACGTACTCAAGGCTAAAAAGTCACTTTCTTTACTATTGTTGGAAAGTTAACTCATAAAATTCTACTGAAAAGTGGAGTTAAAGAGGAAAACAAAGCCCTGAGTTGATTGTTAGTGAGCACAGGATCTGACATGAATGATTTTACGGTCTTTTATGCAAGTGTTTCACCCACAAAGTATAATCAATTCACTTTACAGTATACTCTGTGGAGTGCTTTGAGATGCTTCAAAGACGTAATAAGGCACTATATCAAATGCACGGATTATTATTATTATTATTTTATTTGCATCCACTGTACAAAAATATTGAACCAAGCCATTCTGCTGTCTAATTGAGATTACGATTTTTTAAATTACAACATGAAATATTATTTTAACAAGTTCGTACTGCGGCAATCCTAACCATTTTATTCTATTTTACAGTAAGCACTGGACATTCGGATATCTTTAAAGGAGGAAAATTCGAAACCATCATACCTATTCTGGCATTTGTGTTGTTAACTGTTCTGGTTTCTGTGTAAATGAAGAGAAACGATATAGAATTTCCAATAAAAATGTGACTAATTTGCAAAGGAATCCTTTGTGAAGAGACATTCTTGTTCCAGTTCATAGGCGCTGTCAAATATATTGATAAATCTTTACCAGGTTGTGTGAATTACAACAACAACACAATTGCACTTATATAGCGCCTTTCACGTCAGGAGGATGTCCTAAAGCGCTGAACAGTCTGGTCGGGGACCGAACTGAGGGGGGAGTTGGGGGGGTCAGGGGGGTGGGGGTCGGGGTAGTGGGAAAGGGAAGTAGAGTGGGAGATGGGGAAGAGTTAGTGAGGCAGACGAAGCCACGGTCGAAGAAGAAGGTCTTGAGACCAGCCTTGAAAGGAGGAAAGGGAGGAAGCAAGGTGGAGGGGCTGCGGGATGGAGGTGGGCGCAGAGAGACTGAAAGCTCGGCCACCGATGATGGGCGGTTAGGGCGGTGGACACGGAGCAGGTCTGAGTCTGCTGAACGAGGGTACAGGCGGCTGATAGGGAGACAGTAGGTCAGAGAGATAGGCGGGGGCAAGGCCATGAATGGCCTTGAAAGTGAGGACAAGTATCTTAAATTTGATTGTCTTCGTGACGGGGAGCCAGTGGAGACGGGCGAGGGTAGGAGAGATGTGGTCGCGAAGCCTGGTGCGGAAGAGTACATAAGCTGCAGAATTCTGAATGATCTGCAGCCTGTGAAGGGAGGAGCCGGGGAAGCCGACGAGGAGAGAGTTCCCGTAGTCGAGCCTGGAAGTGATCAAGGCGTGGATGAGTGTTTTAGTGGTGTGGGTGGGGTGAGGTAGTGGCAGAGTCTTGCAATGTTGTGGAGTTGATGGAAGGCTGTGCCTGGAGCAGATGTAGGGGAGGAAGGATAGCTCGGGGTCGAACAAGACGCCCAGATTCCTGATTGGCTTCGAGAGTTGGAGAAAGCGGCCTTGTGCGCTGATGTTGTCAGCGCCTGAGGTGCGGAGGTGCTGACGTGAGCCAATCAGGAGGCCTTCTGTCTTGTTGACTTTGAGCTGTAGGAAGTTTGCCCTTGTCCAGGACTCGATGTCAGACAGACATGCAATCGAGGGTTAACGCGGATAGGTAGAGTTGGGTGTCATCCGCGTACATGTAGAAATTTACCCCATGTCTACGGATAATAATAAAAATAATAATCCTTGCATTTGATATAGCGTTTTCCATATCTTATCAACGTCCCAAAGCGCTTCACAGAATATACTGTAAAGTGAATTGACTGTATATATTTGTGGGCGAAACGCGGCAGCCAATTGCGCACAGCAGCGTCCCACACACAGTCGTGGTTTGAAATGACCAATTTTATTATTGTGGCTTTTTTGAAGGGATTATTATCAGGCATGTGTGTGGAATAAGGAAACTTGGCCAAGGTTTCGCCCTGACCTGGCTGGATTCGAACACAGGTCTCACCAGCTTGGTCTCTCCAGCTTGCAAGACAAGTGCTCTAACCACTGAGCCACAGGAGCTCAACATATTGTATATCTTAGTCGTATTTGGCGCGTCTTTTTTGTCCATCTGCACAGACCATAATGTATTCATGGATAAATCACACTCGCAGCTGATATAGTGTATCCAAGCGTTTTAACTGACCAATAGCAGCCAAATGCGCCACAGTGGTATCCCACAAACAGTTGTGGATTTGAGTGAACAATTTATTATTTTGGGGAAGCTGGTGGTGCCTTAGATTAAAAATCTCAGACACGCCTGGGGAGGCTTGCTTGCCTGGCTGCTAGTTGGACTGGCATTGGGACAAGTGAAGGGAATGGCAGGCATGAAATAGGTAGCTGTAGTAATAATAGGTAGTAGGAATGCAAGCATTATTATTATTATTATTATTTTGTTTCTTCCAGCATTTCTAAGGCTACCTAGTTCAGTACCTGGGATACTGCTGCGGCGTATTTGGCTACCACGTTTCACCCACAAAATGGACAGTCAATTCACGTTTACAGTATATTCGTTGAAACGCTTTGAGACGTCTCGAAGGCGCCATAAGGCGCTATATCAAATGCACATAACACACATTGCCCAACACACACTGGCCAAGACACAGGAGGAGAAACACATCCTTTCACTGTTAGAAATTAAAATGGAACAGATAAGGACTTAAAGGACTTAAAATATCATTAATAAAAATACCTACAACTGACTCAGTTGCAACGTTTTCTTGAACAGCATAAAAAAACATGTGGGGACATCATAAAGTGGCCACGTCATTCAGTCTGTGTACAAGAGCAGTGGTGAGTGAGGGCTGTGGGTTTGTGTGTTTTGAGCTCAGCAGATATCAGTGGTTCACACTCAGTGACTGACAGGCGACTAAAACTGCGTTAAAACATTGGGTTAAACCATGGCTGCCAATTCACTCAGATTGGCTGGTGTTTCACTGTTGGTATTTCTCTCCACAATCCCCCTGTCTGCCTATGGCTACACTAAAGAAGAAAAGCAACAATTGGTGGATAAGCACAATGAATATCGCAGGAAAGAGCCTGCTTCCAACATGTTGAAAATGGTAAGAGAGTGAATGAGACAAAGCTTTTTTAATCCATTGCTCAAATAAGGTTAAGGTCATAAGATAACACTCGAAATAGTAATCATTATTATTAATTATGATTTGCTAAGGATTTGTGGTGAACTCTCTGATATATTATATTTTACAATACTTTTTGAAACAGTATTATTATTATTTCTAATTATTATTTGCTAAGGATTTGTATGTAGTAAAGTCACCGTTTTGGGGGGGAATCAAGAATCAACGTATGGAGTGCAGCTTTAAATGGAATCGATCTTTAATTGTAAGATAGATACATTTTGGGCTCACACGATAGGTTGTAAAATAACTAGATTCATTCCTCCCTCCCACCCACCGCTCAAATTCAATCCCACCAAGAATAGCATTCATTTCCCTCACGCCCACTCTCACCAAGAACTGATTTCAGTTTCACTGTTGGTTCTGCTTTTTTTTGGAGGGTGGGAGGGGAAGAGGGGAAATATTTGGACTTGACCAGTGATTGTGGATTTGTTGGGAACAAATGGATGGGTTGGTTAATCGATGGATTAATTCTCTACCAAGTGGGGAAGCATTTTCTTTCTGCCTCGAGACAAAAGATTTGTTCTTCATTATGTTCAAATTCAGCAAAATAAAGATCTATATGTATAAATAACATGAAAGGTCAGCAGGTGATATTTCAAGGAAGGAAACAAATTAAAACTTTTAAAAATTCATATTTTAAAAAAGTTTGGGATTTTGGGGAATCAAATAATCAAATAGTGTTGTGAAATGTTACTGTGTGTGTCATGGTATCACTCACTCACTCACTACTATTTACTTAATTGCAATTGAAAGTTGAAATCCTGTCTGCTTATTTTTTTACACACACACAACATGTAATTCGGAATAAATGCAAATCATTACCATCTTTTTGTTTGTTTGGAAACAGAAAATAATCTTCAATTGAAGAGCATTTGACCATTTAGTAGAGACAACATCTAACCTAGAAGCGAACAAGTAGATTTACAATAAAACTAATATTCCTTGTGGTTTGATATATATTTTTATAGGAACTATTCAGCCTGCTTTGCTGATTGAATGAAATTTGTGTGTAACAAACTATATATGATATATATAATAATATATAATATGTTTAAATAACTAAAATGAGCATTGTTCCTCAGACAAATGTGTGGGTCCCAGCTACTATGATAATGATTATTAGATAATTCACTTTTTTCTAGAAACCATATTATTTTAAAAAAGAACATTTCTGAAAATTTACACACAGTCTTTTCTTCCTTTATTCTTTGCATCATTTTATAGATGTATTTTATAGTTTTATTTAATGATATGACTGATTTTTTTGTTAGGTGTGGGACCCCAAAGTAGAACGAATTTCTAAGAAGCATGCAGCAAAATGTTTATGGGGACATAATACAAATCTCAAAAATACTGGAGAAAACTTATTTGCCAACCCGGGTAACTCATTTGCAGCAACAAAGCCAGTCGCACCTTGGGGAAATGAAATACGATTTTACAACTACACGACAAAAACCTGTCAAGCCAAAAAAGCTTGTGGGCACTACACCCAGGTATGAAACCATTTAATTAATTGAAACAAATATTTAACGTTTTGGCACCTTGAAGCCATCAAGTGAATTTATCTGATTAGATTTCATTTGATTTGAAGCGCACTGATATGCTGTCCGGCGTGGAGGGAGCTATATAAATCAAAGTTGTTGTTGATGTTGTTGTTGTTGCTTTAGAAACTGAGAAGCACCGATGATAGATTTTCAGTTTTCTGATGTTTCCTCACACTGAAAGAACATTTCTCTTTTGCCCTGAGGATGTAAACCAAATAAATAATAATAATAAATACTATTAATGATAATAATAAGCTCTTAAGTTAACCATTATGCTGTTATACTGCGATGCTGATTTGTCTATAAAGAAAAATGACTGAATATTAATCCTTTGTAACGTTTCCTGTTGTGAGTGTCTGCATTTCAAAAAATACAATGTCTGTTTGTGTCTTGTCCGGCCAGCGCCTTGGGACGACCTCCCAACGTGAAAGCCGCTATGCTGTCCATACAAATGTTATTTTCTTGTTGTTGTAGTAATTTCTTTAATACCCTTGATCATGTCTTGTAATTGGTTGAAAAGCTGCATGTAATTAGATGATCCTTGAGTAATTATAATAATCCTTGCATTTGATGTAGCGCTTTTCATATCATATCGACATCACAAAGCGCTTCACAGAATATACTGTAAAGTGAATTGACTGTATCTTTGTTGACAAAATGCGGCAGCCAATTGTGTGCAGCAGTGTCCCACAAACAGGTGTGGTATGAAATGACCAATGTTTTTTGAGGTATTATTACCGGACATGTGCAGTAAGGAAACTACCTGGCTTTCCATTGAGAATGCTGACTGGCAAGGCTTCCACTTCTTGTCCATCTTGGACCACCCTATGCATTAGGTCTTTGGTTTACAGAGTTAACAGGAACAGAGCAAGTGGTTGGTTTGCACATTGGTTTGCCTTTCCAAGTACTAGTGACAAGCTGGTCTGGCAAGTCAACATTTTCGTTTTGGTAAATATTATTTTCTAAGCTGTAAACTCTCTCAAGTAAAATTCAAAATGTGTTCAAATAACTTTGTGTTTGCATAACTTTCACAGGTTGTTTGGGCAACTAGTTATAAACTGGGATGTGCTGCAAAATACTGTAGCAATCTTAAACCAGTTGGCAAGAAAATAAGTATTGTCGTGTGCAACTATCAACCTGCGTAAGTATGAATTTTACTGATAATATCCGCCTTATCCACATATCCTTTTATCCATAAGAAATCTATGAATTTCATTCTTGAATATGTTCATGGACTGAGCATCTACAGCCTTTGTGGGTAGAGAATTCCGTAAATTCACTACTCTCTGAGTGAAGAAGTATTTCCTCCAATCTGTACGAAAAGGCTCATCTAGTTATAGTGTCTCCAACCAGACAGTCTCCCACTGTTTACTCTGTCATGCCTCTTAATAATCTTATAGGTTTCTATAAAATCACCTCTCATTCTTGTATGTTCCAGAGAATATTGGCCTACTTTACTCAACCTATCCTTCCAGCTCAACCCCCTCATCCCACTAAATTGACTCGAAGGTGTAGAGGCAATGACGGAGGGTGGGAGGAGGAGAATGAAATTGAACCCCTTTCCCTTCTTGGGCAAATTATCGCTGCTGTTGTGATTACCTTGTCTATTTTGCCACTGAAATGGAGTGAAATGATGATTGCTAAACCTCTCACCCCCAAAGTTGCCGTGTCCTGCTCTTTCAAACATCTTTGTGAGATTGCAATCGGCAATGCTCACGCAAGAACGTGACAACTTATAAAACATAAAGCACAGCAGGTTGATCGCTCTGTTCAAATGTAGAAATTCGGAAAAATGAATATATTTCTTTCAAGGTTTCTGTGAAGTGATTGAAGAGAATTTGGCACATCGTTCACTTTCTAACATATTGTCTATCTGCAGAGGTAATCACAGGGGCGCCTCTCCATATAAGAAGGGAGCTGCTTGCTCTCAATGTCCAAAAGGAGCCACCTGTGAAAACAAGCTTTGTGGTAAATTCATTCAAGATATTGATATTGTACATTGGTCTTAACAGAATTCATCAGAGTATACTCCTCCAATTTTCTCCCACTTTGAAATGGAGGAACATGTTCTGTCAGTTGGTTTGCAGTGTCACTGATGTCAAAAGACCATTTTTCTGCTCGGGTCCAAATCCTTGTCTGTCCAGTCCCTGGAATGAGACATTGTCCCGACATGAAAGGCGCTATACAAATGTCATTTTGTCTTGTATTGTTTTCCTGTGTCACTCCAGGCAACAAATATTGTCAGGCTATTCAAATGAAGGCTTCTTTCTCATCCCTCTAGTACTTATCATTCCTTTCAATGTAAAAATATGAATGACTGGAATTTAAAGAACAATTACTTTCAGAAGCACAAAAGTAATGCTTCATTATCTGAAGTTGAGGCTTGGAATTTCACGTACTCAAGGCTAAAATGTCACTTTCTTTACAATTGTTGGAAAGTTAACTCATAAAATTCTACTGAAAAGTGCAGTTAAAGAGGAAAACAAAGCCCTGAGTTGATTGTTAGTGAGCACAGGATCTTACATGAATGATTTTACGGTCTTTTATGCAAGTGTTTCACCCACAAAATATAATCAATTCACTTTACAGTATACTCTGTGGAGTGCTTTGAGGTGCTTCAAAGACGTAATAAGGCATTATATCAAATGCAAGGATTGTTATTATTATTTTATCTGAATCCACTGTACCCAAATATTGAACCAAACAAATTCTGCTGCCTAATCGAGATGAAGATTTTTTAAATTACAACACAAAATATTATTTTAGCAAGTTTGTACTGCGGCAATCCTAACCATTTTATTCTATCTTACAGTAAGCACTGGACATTCGGATATCTTTAAAAGAGGAAAATTGGAAACCATCATACCTCTTCTGGCATTTGTGTTGTTGCCTGTTCTGGATTCTCTGTGAATCAATAGAATTGACATAGAATTTCCAATAAAATGCATTCCAATGTGACTAATTTGCAAAGGATTCCCTTGTGAAGGGTCATTCTTGTTCCAGTTCATAGGCACTGACAAATGTATTGATAAATCTTTACCAGGTTGGGTGATTTAACACAATATGGGTCGCGTTAAATTGAGATGAGCATTGGGGAACAATTTACACTGTTGGATGGTTTCAGCATCCACAATTGCAACTTGTCAGAATAAATATAGAAGTGTGAATTAATTTCATTTCAGATCCCAAATTGCCTTCATCTCTAATAAGAGAGAACATTCAAGTGTTAATCCGGATCCAGGTTGAATTTCACTTCCACAACCCAACAGAATTTGACAGCATTGTCAACACATCATACACACACAAAACAAAAAGTCTGGCACTCACTAACATAACAAGTTTGAGACGTCTAGAAGACGTGAAATGCGCTATATCAAATACATTGATTAGTTTTCATAATCCCAAAAACAAATAATAAATAGATCATTTCAATCCACAACTGTTTGTGGGAGAGGACATTAGGCTGCTGCGTTTCACCCACAAAATGAACAGTCAATTCACGTTTACAGTAGATTCGTCGAAGCGCCTCGAGCGTAAGGCGCTATATCAAATGCTTTTTGCAAGTAAGGCACCTTCATTTTGTCTTCGGTTTTGTTTTAAAAAAAACTTAGTTGAGTTAAAATCTGAATAAAATTACCTACAACTGATTCAGTTGCAACGTTTTCTTGAACAGCATCAACAAAAACATGTGGGGACATCATAAAGTGGCCACGTCATTCAGTCTGTGTACAAGAGCAGTGGTGAGTGAGGGCTGTGGGTTTGTATCATTTGGTCACACCCAGTGACTGACAGGAGACTAAAACTGCGTTAAAACATTGGGATAAACCATGGCTGCCATTTCACTCAAATTGGCTGGTGTTTCACTGTTGGTATTTCTCTCCACAATCTCCCTGTCTGCCTGTGGCTACAATAATGCCGAAAAGAAAGAATTGGTGGATAAGCACAATGAATATCGCAGGAAAGAGCCTGCTTCCAACATGTTGAAAATGGTAAGAGAGTGAATGAGACAAAGCTTTTTTAATCCATTGCTCAAATAAGGTTGTCATAAGATAATAGTATAATTAGTATTAATTATGATTTGCTAAGGATTTGTGGTGAACTGTGATATTATGTTACAATAGCAAAATATTTTTAATTATTATTTCTAATTTTTATTTGCTAAGGATTTGTATGTAGTAAGGTCACCGTTTTGGGTGGGGAGTGTTGGGGGGGCGGGAATCAAGAATCAAAGTATGTAGTGCAGCTTTAAATGGAATCGTTCTTTAATTGTAAGATAGATACATTTTGGGCTCACACGATAGGTTGTAAAACCTATTCATTCCTCCCTCCCACCCACCCACCCACCGACCGCTCAAATTCAATCCCACCAAGAACAGCATTAAACCCCCCACCCCCACTCTCACCAAGAACTGATTTCAGTTTCACTGTTGTGTTTTCTTTTTTTGGGGGTCGGGAGGAAATATTTGGACTTGACCAGTGGTTGTGGATTTGTTGGGAACAAATGGATGGGTTGGTTAATCGATGGATTGATTAATCGATGGATTGATTCTCTATCAAATGATTTGGAAGCACTTTCTTTCTGCCTTGAGTCAAAAGATTTGTTCTTCATTATGTTCAAATTCAGCAAAATAAAGATGTAGATGTATAAATGACACGAGAGGTCTGGAAGTGATGGCTGGACGAGGTTCCCTAAAAGCAAAGCAAATCACCATTTCAAGGAAGGAAACAAATGAAATCTTTTAAACCTTTACATTTAAAAAAAGGTTTTTGTTTTTTTGGAATCAAATAATGTGGTGAAATGTTACTGCGCGTGTCATGGTATCGCTCACTCACTCAGTCACTATACTATTTACTTAGCCTAATTGAAAGTTGAAATCCTGTCTGCTTATTTTTTTACACACACTACATGTAATTAGGAATAAAGCAAATCATTACCATATTTTTGTTTGGAAACAGAAAAAAATCTTCAATTAAAGAATATTTGCCTATTTAATAGAGACAACATCTAACTTAGAAGCGATCGAGCAGATTTACAATAAAAGTAATTTTCCTTGTGTTTTTATATGTATTAATTTTATTTATATATATTAAGATATTTTTATAGCAACTATTCAGCCTGTTTTGCTTATTGAGTGAAACTTGTGTTTAACAAATTACACATATATAATATATATAATAATATAATATGTTTAAATAACTAAAATGAGGATTGCGACTAAACAAATGTGTGGGTCCTAGCTGCTACAAATATGATTATTAGATATTGATTCACTGTTTTTTAGAACCTAATTTTTCAAAAGAACGTTTCTGGAAATTTACACCAACTATCTTTTCCTTCTTGGTTCGTTGTATAATTTTATAGATTTATTTAATGACATTACTGATTTTTTTTTAGGTGTGGGACCCAAAAGTAGAACAAATTGCAAAGAAGCATGCAGCAAAATGTATATGGGAACATAACACAATCATCCAAGATACTGGAGAATGCTTAATGTCCTACCCATTTAAATCATTTCCAACAATAAAGCCAGTCGAAGTCTGGATGAAAGAACAATCATTTTACAACCACACGAAAAACCTCTGTGAGCACAAAAAAGTTTGTAGTTTCTACACCCAGGTACGAAACCATTTAATTAATTGAAACAAATATTTAATCTTTTGGTACTCACTGGATGTCACCTTGATGCCATCAAGTGAATTTATCTGATTAGATTTGATTTAGCAACTGAGAAGCACAGCTGATAGATTTTCAGTTTTCTCCTGTTTCCTGACGCTGAAAGAACATTTCGCTTTTGCCTTGAGGATGTAAGACCAAATAAATAATAATAATAAATACTACTGCTGTACTACTAATGATAATAATAAGCTCTTAAGTTAACCATTATGCTGTTATGCTGCGATGTTGGTTTGTCTATAAAGAAAAATTACTGAACATTAATCCTCTGTAACGTTTCCTGTTGTGAGTGTCTGCATTTCTAAAAATACAATGTCTGTTTGTGTCTTGTCCAGCCAGCGCCTTGGGACGACCTCCCAACGTGAAAGCCGCTATGCTATCTATACAAATGTTATTTTCTTGTTGTTGTTGTCGTAATTTATTTAATACCCTTGATCATGCCTTGTAATTGGTTTAAAAGCTGCATGTAACTGGATGATCTTTGAACAATAATAATCCTTGCTTTTGATGTAGCACTTTTCACATCCTATCGACGTCACAAAGCGCTTCACAGAATATACTGTAAAGTGAATTGACTGTATATGTGTGGGCAAAATGCAGCAGCCAATTGTGCACAGCAGTGTCCCACAAACAGGTGTGGATTGAAATGACCAATGTTTTTTGAGGGATTATTACGGGACATGTGGAGTAAGGAAACTACCTGGCTTTCCATTGAGAATACTGACTGGCAAGGCTTCCACTTCTTGTCCATCTTGGACCACCCTACGCATTAGGTCTTTGGTTTACAGAGTTAACAGGAACAGAGCAAGTGGTTGGTTTGCACATTGGTTTGCCTTTCCAAATATGGGTGACAAGCTGGTCTGGCAAGTCAACATTTTCGTTTTGGTAAATGTTCTTTTCTAAACTGTAAACTCTCGAAAGTAAAATTCAAAATGTGTTTAAATAACTTTGCATTTGCATAACTTTCACAGGTTGTTTGGGCAAATAGTTATAAACTGGGATGTGCTAAAACGTTCTGTTCCAATCTTAAAAATATTGGGAAGAAAAAAAGTATTGTCGTGTGCAACTATCAACCTGCGTAAGTATGAATTTTACTGATAATCTCCATTTTAGTCAGATTTTACCTTAAGAATTTCCTGTTCGACAGTAAACTCTATCCCATTCGGTGTCAAACTCCGGCATTGTTGCATAAAGAGGGTAAGAATTAGGCTCAGCACTATATAAGTAACACTTGTTGTTATTGTCCAGAGCCTCTGACTTGCAAATATCATGGAACTGTATAATAAATGGAATTAAATTAGAAGATTAGCCATGATCCTATTAAATGGTGCAGCAGGCTCGTGAATGGCCTTCTCCTGCTCCTAGTCTTTATATTCTTATGTTTTTATGTCCATGGAACATAACAACATAAGAATAAGGAGCAGGAGTAGGCCATTTGGCACCTTGAGCCTGCTCCACCACTTAACAGGGTCATGGCTAATCTTCTAATCTAACTCCACCTGCCCGCCTTATCCCCATATCCCTTTATCCCTTTATCCATAAGAAATCTATGAATTTCAGTCTTGAATATGTTCAAGGACTGAGCATCTACAGCCTTTGGGGGTAGAGAATTTCATAAATTCACTACTCTCTGAGTGAAGAAGCTTTTCATCAACTCTGTGCAAAAAGGCTGACCCTTAATCTTAAAACTATGACCCCAAATTACAGTTTCTCAAACCAGACAGTCTCCCACTATTTACTCTGTCATGCCTCTTAATAATCTTGTAGGTTTCTATAAAATCATCTCTAATTCTTCTATATTCTAGAGAATGTAGTCCTACTTTACTCAACCTATCCTCATAGCTCAAGCCCCTCATCCCAGGAGGGAAAATTATCACTGCTGTTGTGATTACCTTGTCTATTTTGCCCCTGAAATGGAGAGAAATGATGATTGCCAAACCTCACACCCCCAAAGTTGCTGTGTCCTGCTGTTTCAAACTTCTTTCTGAGATTGCAATCAGCAATGCTCACACTGGAACATGACAACTTATAAAACTTATAAGGCATAACAGGTTGATCCCGATGTCCAAATGTAGAAATTCGGAAAAATGAATGTCCTAAGCTTTGGACAAGCTTTCTTGCAAGGTTTCTGTGAAGTAATTGAAGAGAATTTGGCACATCGTTCACTTTCTAACATATTGTCTATCTCCAGAGGTCAATTCCGGGGCGCTCCATATATGAACGGAAATGCTTGCTCTCAATGTCCATCAGGAGCCACCTGTGAAAACAAGCTTTGTGGTAAATTCATTCAAGATATTGATATCGTACATCAGTCATAACAGAATTCATCAGAGTATACTCCTCCAATTTTCTCCCACTTTGAAATGGGGGAACATGTTCTGACAGTTGGTTTGCAGTGTCACTGATGTCAAAAGACCATTTTTCTGCTCGGGTCCAAATCCTTGTCTGTCCAGTCCCTGGAATGAGACATTGTCCCGACATGAAAGGCACTATTCAAATGTCATTTTGTCTTGTATTGTTTTCCTGTGTCATTCCAGGCAACAAATATTGTCAGGCTATTCAAATGAAGGCTTCTTTCTCATCCCTCTAGTACTTATCATTCCTTTCAATGTACAAAGATGAATGACTGGAATTTAAAGAAAAATTACATTCAGCTGTTGAGAGAAGCACAAAAGTAATGCTTCATTATCTGAAGTTGAGGCTTGGAATTTCACGTACTCAAGGCTAAAAAGTCACTCACTTTACAATTGTTGGAAAGTTAACTGATAAAATTCTACTGAAAAGTGCAGTTAAAGAGGAAAACAAAGCCCTGAGTTGATTGTTAGTGAGCACAGGATCTTACATTAATCATTTTATGGCCTTTTATGCAAGTGTTTGACCCCCCAAAGTATAATCAATTCACTTTACAGTATCCTCTGTGGAGTGCTTTGAGATGCCTCAAAGACGTAATAAAGCGTTACATCAAATGCAAAGATTATTAATATTAGTTTATCTGAATCCACTGTACAAAGATATTGAACCAAACAAATTCTGCTGCCTAGTTGAGATGAAGATTTTTTAAATGATAACATAAAATATTATTTTAGCAAGTTTATACTGCAGCAATCCTAACCATTTTATTCCATCTTACAGTAATCACTGGACATTCGGATATCTTTAAAGGAGGAAAATTGGAAACCATCATACCTCTTCTGGCATTTGTGTTGTTGCATGTTCTGGATTGTCTGTAAATCAATAGAATTGACATAGAATTTCCAATAAAAAGCATTTCAATGTGACTAATCTGCAAAGGATTCCCTTGTGAAGCGTCATTCTTGTTCCAGTTCATAGGCACTGACAAATTTATTGATAAATCTTTACCAGGTTGTGTGATTTAACACAATATGGGAAGCGTTAAATTGAGATGAGCATTGGGGAGTAATTTACACTGTTGGATGGTTTCAGCATCCACAATTGCAACTTGTCAGAATAAATATAGAAGTGTGAATTAATTTCACTTCAGATCCCAAATTGCCTTCATCTCTAATAAGAGAGAACATTCAAGTGTTAATCCGGATCCAGGTTGAATTTCACTTCCACAACCCAACAGAATTTGGCAGCATTGTCAACACATCATACACACACACAAACAAATGTGTGGCACTCACTAACATAACAGGTTTGAGACGTCTGGAAGACATGAACAGCGCTGTATCAAATACAAGGATTAGTTTTCATAATCCCTAAAAAGAAATTGATCATTTCAATCCACAACTGTTTGTGGGAGACGACATTAGGCTGCTGCGTTTCACCCACAAAATGAACAGTCAATTCACGTTTACAGTATATTCGTCGAAACGCTTTGAGACATCTCGAAGGCGCCGTAAGGCGCTATATCAAATGCAAGGATCTCCGTAACACACATTGGCCAAGACACAGGAGGAGAAAAACATCCTTTCACTGTTAGAAATTAAAATGGAACAGATAAGGACTTCATGAGGAGTCATGGCAACAGCCTTTTGCAAGCAAGGCACCTTCATTTTGTCTTCTGTTTTTTTAAAAAAACTTAGTTGAGTTAAAAAATCATCAATAAAAATACTTACTTAGTGGCAACGTTTTCTTGAACACCGTCAAAAAAACATGTGGGGACATCATAAAGTGGCCACGTCATTCAGTCTGTGGACAAGAGCAGTGGAGAGTGAGGGCTGTGGGTTTGTGTGTTTTGAGCTCAGCAGATATCAATGCTTCACACCCAGTGACTGACAGGCGACTAAAACTGCGTTAAAACATTGGGTTAAACCATGGCTGCCAATTCACTCAGATTGGCTGGTGTGTCACTGTTGGTATTTCTCTCCACAATCCCCCTGTCTGCCTATGGCTACAATAATGCCGAAAAGCAACAATTGGTGGATAAGCACAATGAATTTCGCAGAAAAGAGCCTGCTTCCAACATGTTGAAAATGGTAAGAGAGTGAATGAGACAAAGCTTTTTTACTCCATTGCTCAAATAAGGTTAAGGTCATAAGATAATAGTATAATTAGTATTAATTATGATTTGCTAAGGATTTGTGGTGAACTGTCTGATATTACTTTACAATACCAAAACATTTTTAATTATTTTTAATTATTATTTCTAATTATTATTTGCTAAGGATTTGTTTTGGGTGTGGGGAACAAAAATCAAAGTATGGAGTGCAGCTTTAAATTGAATCGATCTTTAATTGTAAGATAGATACATTTTGGGCTCACACGATAGGTTGTAAAATAACTAGATTCATTCCTCCCACTCACCGCTCAAATCCACTCCCACCAAAAACAGCATTAAACGCCCCCACCCCCACCCCCACCAAGAACTGATTTCTGTTTCACTGTTGTTTATGCTTATTTGGGGTGGTGGGGGGGGCGTGAGAGGGGAAATATTTGGACTTGACCAGTGATTGTGGATTTGATGGGAACAAATGGATGGGTTGGTTAATCGATGGATTGATTTGGAAGCACTTTCTTTCTGCCTTGTGTCAAAAGACTCCTTCATTATGTTCACATTCAGCAAAATAAAGATGTAGATGTATAAATAACACGAGAGGTCTGGAAGTGATGCCTGCACGAGGTTCCCTAAACGCAAAGCAAATCATCATTTCAAGGAAGGAAACCAATTAAAACTTTTAAAAAATTATATTTAAAAAAAGTTTGGGAATTTTTGGAATCAAATAATCAAATAGTGTTGTGAAATGTTACTGCGTGTGTCGTAGTACTGCTCTCTCTCTCTCACTCTCACTCACTCAGTACTATTTACTTAATTGCAATTGAAAGTTGAAATCCTGTCTGCTTTTTTTTACACACACACTACATGTAATTCGGAATAAATGCAAATCATTACCATCTTTTTGTTTGTTTGGAAACAGGAGAGAATCTTCAATTAAAGAATATTTACCCATTTAGTAGAGACAACATCTAAGCGATCAAGTAGATTTACTATAAAAGTAATATTCTTTGTGTTTTGATACATATTCATTTTATTTATCTAAGTATTAATGTATTTTTACAGGAACTATTCAGCCTGCTTTGCTTATTGAGTGAAATTTGTGTTTAACAAACTATATGTGATATATATATAATATATAATATGTTTAAATAACTAAAATGAGGATTGTTCCTAAGACAAATGTATGGGTCCCAGCTGCTATGAATATGATTATTAGATAATGATTCACGTTTTCTAGAAACTTTTTTTTAAAAAGAACATTTTTACAAATTTACACACACTGTCTTTTCTTTCTTTATTATTTGTATCATTTAATACATTTATTTAATGATATTACCGGGGGCTTTTTAGGTGTGGGACCCAAATGTAGAACGAATTGCTAGGAAGAATGCAAGAAGATGTCTATGGGAGTATAGTACAAAATACAAAAATATTGGAGAAAACGTATTTGCCAACCCGGGTAACTCATTTCCAGCAGTAAAACCAATCAATGGCTGGCAAACTGAAATACGATTTTACAACCACACGACAAAAGCCTGTGAACCCAAAAGATCTTGTGGGCACTACACCCAGGTACGAAACCTTTAATTAATTGAAACAAATATTTAACCTTTTGGTGCTCACTGGGTGTCACATTGAAGCCATCAAGTGAATTGATCTGATTAGATTTGATTTAGCGACTGAAAAGCACAGCTGATAGATTTTCAGTTTACTGCTGTTTCCTGACGCTGAAAGAACATTTCTCTTTTGCCTTGAGGATGTAAGACCAAAATAAATAATAATAAATACTACTGCTGTACTACTAATGATAATAATAAGCTCATAAGTTAACCATTATGCTGTTATACTGCGATACTGGTTTGTCTATCAAGAAAAATTACTGAACATCAATCTTCTGTAATGTTTCCTGTTGTGAGTGTCTGCATTTCTAAAAATACAATGTCTATTTGTGTCTTGTCCGGCCAGCGCCTTGGGACGACCTCCCAACATGAAAGCCGCTATGCTATCTGTACCAATGTAATTTTCTTGTTGTTGTAGTAATTTCTTTAATCCCCTTGATTGTGCCTTGTAATTGGTTTAAAAACTGCATGTAATTAGATGATCTTTCAATGATAATAATAATAATCCTTGCATTTGATATAGCGCTTTTCACATCTTATCGACGTCACAAAGCGCTTCACAGAATATACTGTAAATTGACTATCTTTGTTGACAAAATGCGACAGCCAATTGCGCGCAGCAATGTCCCACAAACAGGTGTGGTATGAAATGACCAATGTTTTTTGAGGTATTATTATGGGACATGTGGAGTAAGGAAACTACCCGGCTTTCCATTGAGAATACTGACTGGCAAGGCTTCCACTTCTTGTCCATCTTGGACCACCCTACGCATTAGGTCTTTGGTTTACAGAGTTAACAGGAACAGAGCAAGTGGTTGGTTTGCACATTGGTTTGCCTTTCCAAGTATTGGTGACAAGTTGGTCTGGCAAGTCAACATTTTCGTTTTGGTAAATGTTCTTTTCTAAGCTGTAAACTCTCTCAAGTAAAATTAAAAATGTGTTTAAATAACTTTGTGTTTGCATCATTTTTACAGATTGTTTGGGCAAGTAGTTATAAACTGGGATGTGCTACCAAGTACTGTGCCAAACTTAAAAAAAATGGCAAGAAAACAAGTATTGTCGTGTGCAACTATCAACCTGCGTAAGTATGAATTTTACTGATAATATCCACTGTAGACAGAACTTACCGTACAAATTTCCTGTTCGACAGTAAACCCTCCCCCCTATTCGGTGTCAAACTCCTGCATTGTTGAATAAAGAGTGTTAGAATTAGGCTCAGCACTATATAAGTACATTGTTGTTATTGTCTAGATCCTCTGACTTGCATATATAATGGTATAATAAATGGAATTAGGTTAAAAGATTATCTTTTATGTCCGTTATTATGTCCGTGGAATATAATAACATAAGTATAAGGAGGAGTAGGCCATTTGGCCCTTTGAGCCAGCTCCACCATTTATTAGGATCGTAGCTAATCTTCTAATCTAACTCCACTAGCCTGCCTTATCCCCATATCCCTTTATCCCTTTATCCCTAAGAAATTTATGAATTTCAGTCTTGAATATGTTCAAGGACTGAGCATCTACAGCCTTTGGGGGTAGAGAATTCCATAAATAATCCCTTAATAATCTTATAGGTTTCTATAAAATCACCTCTAATTCTTGTATATTCTGGAGAATATTGGCCTAATTTACTCAACCTATCCTCCCTCATAGCTCAATCCCCTCATCCCAGGAGATGAGGCTAGGAGGGAGGGAGGATGAGAGTAAAATGGAACCCCTTTCCCTTCTTGGGCAAATTATCACTGATGTTGTGATTACCTTGTCTATTTTGCCACTGGAATGGAGTGAAATGATGATTGCCAAACCTATCTCCCCCAAAGTTGCCGTGTCCTGCTCTTTCAAACATCTTTGTGAGATTGCAATCGGCAATGCTCACACTAGAACGTGACAACTTTTTAAACATAAAGCACAGCAGGTTGATCGCTCTATTCAAATGTAGAAATTCAGAAAAATGAATATTTTTCTTTCAAGATTTCTGTGAAGTGATTGAAGAGAATTTGGCACATCGTTCACTTTCTAACATATTGTCTATCTGCAGAGGTAATTACAGGGGCGCTGCTCCATATAAGAAGGGAACTGCTTGCTCTCAATGTCCAACAGGAGCCACCTGTGAAAACAAGCTTTGTGGTAAATTCATTCAAGATATTGATATCGTACATCAGTCATAACAGAATTCATCAGAGTATACTCCTCCAATTGTTTCCCACTTTGAAATGGAGGAACATGTTCTGACAGTTGTTTTGCAGTGTCACTGATGTCAAAAGACAATTTTTCTACTCGGGTCCAAATCTCTGTCTGTCCAGTCCCTGGAATGAGACATTGTCCCGACATGAAAGGCACTATACAAATGTCATTTTGTCTTGTAAACAAAACACAAAATACTACAGAGTCAAAGTTTCAGGTCTACAACCCTTTGTCAGAAGGGTTCTGATGAAGGGTTGTAGACCCAAAACGTTGACTCTTTTTCCTTTCTCCATGGATGCTGCCTGACCTGCTGAGTTTCCCCAGCAACTTTTGTTTCTGTTTTAATTTTGTCTTGTATGGTTTTCATGTGTCATTCCAGGCAACAAATATTGTCAGGCTATTCAAATGAAGGCTTCTTTCTCATCCCTCTAGTACTCATCATTCCTTTTAATGTACAAAGATGAATGACTGGAATTTAAAGAAAAATTACTTTCAGCAGTTGAGAGAAGAACAAAAGTAATGCTTCATTATCTGAAGTTGAGACTTGGAATTTCACGTACTCAAGGCTAAAAAGTCACTCACTTTACAATTGTTGGAAAGTTAATTGATAAAATTCTACTGAAAAGTGGAGTTAAAGAGGAAAACAAAGCCCCAAATTGATTGTTAGTGAGCACAGGATCTTACATGAATGATTTTATGGTCTTTTATGCAAGTGTTTGACCCCCCAATGTATAATCAATTCACTTTACAGTATCCTCTGTGGAGTGCTTTGAGATGCCTCAAAGACGTAATAAAGCATTATATCAAATGCAAGGATTATTAATATTATTTTATCTGAATCCACTGTACAAAAATATTGAACCAAGCAAATTCTGCTGCCTAGTTGAGATGAAGATTTTTGAAATTACCACATGAAATATTATTTTGCAAGTATGTACTGCGGCAATCCTAACCATTTTATTCTATTTTACAGTAAGCACTGGACATTCGGATATATTTAAAGGAGGAAAATTGGAAACCATCATACCTCTTCTGGCATTTGTATTGTTGCCTGTTCTGGATTGTCTGTAAATCAATAGAATTGACATAGAATTTCCAATAAAATGCATTCCAATATGACTAATTTGCAAAGGATTCCCTTGTGAAGGGTCATTCTTGTTCCAATTCATAGACAAATTTATTGATAAATCTTTACCAGGTTGTGTGATTTAACACAATATGGGAAGCGTTAAATTGAGATGAGCATTGAGGAGCAATTTGCACTGTTGGATGGTTTCAGCATCCACAATTGCAACTTGTCAGAATAAATATAGAGGTATGAATTAATTTCACTTCAGATCCCAAATTGCCTTTGTCTCTAATAGGAGAGAACATTCAAGTGTTAATCCAGATCCAGGTTGAATTTCATTTCCACAACCCTGCAGAATTTGGCAGCATTGTCAACACATCATACACACAAAACAAAATGTCTGGCACTCACTAACATAACAGGTTTGAGACTGGGCACCTTACTTCAGGAAGACATTAAGGCACTGGAAAGGGTGCAGAGGAGATTCACGAGAATGATACCAGGAATGGGGAACCTTAGCTATGAGGACAGGCTGGAGAAGTTAGGACTTTTCTCATTAGAGCAAAAAAGATTATGCTGGGACCTGATAACAACAACAACAACTTCGATTTATATAGCGCCCACCACGCCAGACGGCGTCTCAGAGCGCTTCACAGTAGCGGATCCCGGGACCAAGCCAGGATCAGGGACAGGAAGGTGACCAAAAGCTCGGTCGAAGAGAAAGGTCTTCAACTGTGACCTGAAACTGGGAAGAGAGGGGGCGAGGTGAAGCGAGTGAGGAAGGGAGTTCCAGAGCCTCGGGGCGTAGTGGCTAACGGCACGGCCGCCGAGGGTGGAGCGGAGGATTCGGGGGACATGGAGGAGGCCAGACCCAGAGGAACGAAGGCAGCGGGTACTGGGTTGTGGGGAGAGGAGATCAGAGAGATAGGGGGGTGCAGAGGAGTGGAGGGATTTGAAAACAAGTGTGAGGATCTTGAAGTCGATCCTCTCTGATATAGGGAGCCAGTGAAGTCTGGCAAGGACTGGGGTAATGGGGGAGCGAAGCTTAGAGCGGGTGAGTATGTGGGCGGCAGAGTTTTGGATAAGATGGATTTTGTGGATTGTGGTGGAGGGGAGACCGGCGAGGAGGGCCCCTGTTGCAATAGTCCAGCCGAGAGGTGATGAAGGCCTGGACCAAGGTTTCGGCGGCTTTTAAGGTGAGGTATTGCCGGAGACGGGCGATCCGTCGGAGGTGGTAGAAGGCAGTGCTGGTGACGGACCGGACGTGGGGGAGGAAGGACAGTTGGGGGTCGAACCTGATGCCACGATTGCGCACCGGTTCGGTGAGTTTTAGGGGCAGGCCGGGAAGGTGGAGGAGGTGAGAGCCGTGCGAATGGAGACGTTGACGAGAGCCAAGGAGTATGGCCTCCGTCTTGTCAACATTCAGCTGCAAGAAATTTGTGATAGAGGTTTTCAAGATCATGAAAGGTTTCGACAGGCTAGATAGGGAAAAGCTGTCTCTGCTGGTAGGTGTGTCTGTGACCCGTGGTCACAGTCTTAAGATATCTACCAAAAGAAGCAGAGGGGAGGTTAGAATAATTTTTTTTACCCAGCGAGTTGTTCGAATTTGGAATGATCTGCATGAAAGGGTAGTGAGGTCCGATTCGATAGCAGCTTTTAAGAGAGAACTAGATAGGTACCTGGGTTATGGGGAGAAAGTTGGTGATTGGGGTTAGTGACTTGCTTGGTCAAAGAGCCGGCACAGACTCGATGGGCCGAATGGCCTCCTTCTGTGCCGTAACATTCTATGATTCTATGAAAAACGCTATATCAAATACAAGGATTAGTTTTCATCATCCCTTATTTTTTAATTCATAAAAAAATAATAAATTGATCATTTCAATCCACAACTGTTTGTGGGATACGACGTTAGGCTGCCACGTTTCACCCACAAAATGGACAGTCAATTCACGTTTACAGTATATTCGTCGAAACGCTTTGAGACGTCTCGAAGGCGCCATAAGGCGCTATATCAAATGCAAGGATCTCCATAACACACATTGGCCAAGACACAGGAGGAGAAAAACATCCTTTCACTGTTAGAAATTAAAATGGAACAGATAAGGACTTAAAGGACTTAAAATATCATCAATAAAAATACCTACAACTGACTCAGTTGCAACGTTTTCTTGAGCAGCATAAAAAAACATGTGGGGACATCATAAAGTGGCCACGTCATTCAGTCTGTGAACAAGAGCAGTGGTGAGTGAGGGCTGTGGGTTTGTGTGTTTTGAGCTCAGCAGATATCAGTGGTTCACACTCAGTGACTGACAGGCGACTAAAACTGCGTTAAAACATTGGGTTAAACCATGGCTGCCAATTCACTCAGATTGGCTGGTGTTTCACTGTTGGTATTTCTCTCCATATTCCCCCTGTCTGCCTATCACTACACTAAAGACGAAAAGCAAAGAATGGTGGATAAGCACAATGAATATCGCAGGAAAGAGCCTGCTTCCAACATGTTCAAAATGGTAAGAGAGTGAATGAGACAAAGCTTTTTTAATCCATTGCTCAAATAAGGTTAAGGTCATAAGATAATAGTATAATTAGTATTAATTATGATTTGCTAAGGATTTGTGGTGAACTGTGATATTATTTTACAATAGCAAAACATTTTTAATTATTATTTCTAATTATTATTTGCTAAGGATTTGTATGTAGTAAAGTCACCGTTTTGGGCGGGGAGTGTTGGGGGGGAATCAAGAATCAAAGTATGTAGTGCAGCTTTAAATGGAATCGATCTTTAATTGTAAGATAGATACATTTTGGGCTCACACGATAGGTTGTAAAATAACTAGATTAATTCCTCCCTCCCACCCACCTCTCAAATCCACTCCCACCAAGAATAGCCTTAATTCCCCCATCACTCTCGCCAAGAACTGATTGCAGTTTCACTGTTGTTTATGCTTTTCTTTGGTGGGGGGGGGAGAGGAAAATATTTGGACTTGACCAGTGGTTGTGGATTTGATGGGAACAAATGGATGGGTTGGTTAATGGATGGATTGATTTGGAAGCACTTTCTTTCTGCCTTGCGTCAAAACACTCGTTCTCCATTACGTTCAAATTCAGCAAAATAAAGATGTAGATGTATAAATAACAGGAGAGGTCTGGAAGTGATAGCTCAACGAGGTTCCTTAAAAGGAAAGCAAATCACCATTTCAAAGAAGGAAACAAATGAATTTGTAATTAATTAATGGAAATTTGCTCGCACTGTCTTTTCTTTCTTGATTCTTTGTATCATTTTATGGATTTATTTAATAATATTATCGATTTTTGTTTTTTAGGTCTGGGACGAAAACTTAGCAAAATTGGCTAAGGGTCAAGCAGACAAATGTACATTTGAACATAGTCAAAACCTCAGAAATACTGGAGAATCCATGACGGCCCTCAAGGATAATTCATCACCAGCGGTATATCCAATCAATAGCTGGTACACTGAAATACAATTTTACAACCACACGTCAAAAACCTGTGAAGCCAAAAGATCTTGTGGGCACTACACCCAGGTACGAAACCTTTAATTAATTGAAACAAATATTTAACCTTTCGGTGGAGACTGGGTGTCACCTTGAAGCCATCAAGTGAATTTATCTGATCAGATTTGATTTAGCGACTGAGAAGCACAGCTTATAGATTTTCAATTTTCTGCTGTTTCCAGACGCTGAAAGAACATTTCCCTTTTGCCTTGAGGATGTAAACCAAATAAATAATAATAATAAGTACAACTACTGTACCACTAATGAGAATAATAAGGTGATAACTTAACCATTATGCTGTTATACTGCGATACTGGTTTGACTATCAAGAAAAATGACTGAACATTAATCCTCTGTAACGTTTCCTGTTGTGAATTTCTACATTTCAAAAAACAATGTCTGTTTGTGTCTTGTCCGGCCAGCGCCTTGGGATGTTCTCCCAACGTGAAAGCCGCTATGCTATCTGTACCAATGTAATTTTCTTGTTGTTGTAGTAATTTCTTTAATCCCCTTGATCATGTCTTGTAATTGGTTTAAAAGATGCATGTAATTAGATGATCCTTGAGTAATAATAATCCTTGCATTTGATATAGCGCTTTTCACATCTTATCGACACAAACAAAGCGCTTCACAGAATATACTGTAAAGTGAATTGACTGTATCTTTGTTGACAAAATGCAGCAGCCAATTGCGCGCAGCAGTGTCCCACAAACAGGTGTGGTTTGAAATGACCAATGTTTTTTGAGGTATTATTACCGGACATGTGCAGTAAGGAAACTACCTGGCTTTCCATTGAGAATACTGACTGGCAAGGCTTCCACTTCTTGTCCATCTTGGACCACCCTATGCATTAGGTCTTTGGTTTACAGAGTTAACAGGAACAGAGCAAGTGGTTGGTTTGCACATTGGTTTGCCTTTCCAAGCACTGGTGACAAGTTGTTCTGGCAAGTCAACATTTTCGTTTTGGTAAATGTTCTTTTCTAAGCTGTAAACTCTCTCAAGTAAAATTCAAAATGTGTTTAAATAACTTTGTGTTTGCATCATTTTTACAGTTGGTTTGGGCAAATACTTATAAAATGGGATGTGCTAAAAGGTACTGTGCCAATCTTAAAAATATTGGGAGGAAAAAAACTATTGTCATCTGCAAATATCAACCTGCGTAAGTATGAATTTTACTGATAATATCCATTTTAATCAGATCTCACCTTAAGAATTTCCTGTTCGACAGTAAACCCTCCCCACTGTTCAGTATCAAACTCCAGCATTGTTGCATAAAGAGTGTTAAAATTAGGCTTAGCACTATATAAGTTCAAGTTGTTGTTATTGACTAGATCCTTTGGCTTGCGAATATCATGGTATAATAGATGGAATTAGGTTAGAAGATTAGCCATGATCCCATTAAATGGCAGAGTAGGCTCGTGAGGCCGAGTGGCCTACTCCTGCTTCTATTCCTTATATTCTTATGTTCTTATGTCCATGGAATATAATAACATAAAAATAAGGAGCAGGAGTAGGCCATTTGGCCCCTCAAGCCTACTCCACCATTTAATAGGATCATGGCTAATCTTCTAATCTAACTCCACTAGCCCGCCTTATCCCCATATCTCTTTATCCATAAGAAATCTATGAATTTCAGTCTTGAATATGTTCAAGGACTGAGCATCTACAGCCTTCGGGGGTAGAGAATTTCATAAATTCACTACTCTCTACGCCCCTTAATAATCTTATAGGTTTCTATAAAATCACCTCTAATTCTTGTGTATTCTAGAGAATACAGGCCTAATTTACTCAACCTATCCTCATAGCTCAACCCCCTCATCCCAGGAGATGGACTCTGAGGAGTAGAGTTAAGGAGGGAGGATGAGAGTAAAATGGAATCCCTTTCCTTCTTGGGCAAATTATCACTGCTGTGTGATTACCTTGTCTATTTTGCCGCTGAAATGAAGTGAAATGATGATTGCCAAACCTATCTCCCCCAAAGTTGCTGTGTCCTGCTGTTTCAAACTTCTTTCTGAGATTGCAATCAGCAATGCTCACACTAGAACGTGACAACTTATAAAACTTATAAGGCATAACAGGTTGATCCCTCTGTACCAATGTAGAAATTCGGAAAAATTAATATCCTAAGCTTTGGACAAGCTTTCTTGCAAGTCTTCTGTGAAATGATTGAAGTGAATTGATTGAATAATTCACTTTCTAACATATTGTCTATCTCCAGAGGTAATTCCTGGGGCAAATCTCCATATAAGAGTGGATCTGCTTGTTCTCAATGTCCAGAAGGAGCTACCTGTGAAAACATGCTTTGTGGTAAATTCATTCAAGATTTTCATATCGTACATCGGTCTTAACAGAATTGAGCAAATGAGAGAAGCACAAAAGTAATGCTTCATTATCTGAAGTTGAGGCTTGGAATTTCGCAGTGCATCCACTGTACAAAAATACTGAACCAAACAAATTCTGCTGCCTAGTTGAGATGAAGATTTTTTAAATTACAATATAAAATATTATTTTAGCAAGTTTGTATTGCGGCAATCCTAACCATTTTATTCTATCTTACAGTAAACATTGGTCATTCAGATATCTTTAAAGGAGGAAAATTGGAAACCATCATACCTCTTCTGGCATTTGTGTTGTTGCCTGTTCTGGATTGTCTGTAAATCAATAGAATTGACATAGAATTTCCAATAAAAAGCATTTCAATGTGACTAATTTGCAAAGGATTCCCTTGTGGAGGGTCATTCTTGTTCCTTTTCATAGTCGCTGTCAAATTTATTGATAAATCTTTACCAGGTTGTGTGATTTAATACAATATGGGACGCGTTAAATTGAGATGAGCATTGGGGAGCAATTTGCACTGTTGGATGGTTTCAGCATCCACAATTGCAACTTGTCAGAATAAATATAGAAGTGTGAATTAATTTCACTTCAGATCCCAAATTGCCTTTATCTCTAATAAGAGAGAACATTCAAGTGTTAATCCGGATCCAGGTTGAATTTCACTTCCAAACCCAACAGAATTTGACAGCATTGTCAACACATCATAAGCACACAAAACAGAAAGTCTGGCACTCACTAACATAACAAGTTTGAGACGTCTAGAAGATGTGAAAAGCGCTGTATCAAATACATTGATTAATTTTCATAATCCCTAAAAAAAAATTCAATCCACAACTGTTTGTGAGAGAGGACATTAGGCTGCTGCGTTTCACCCACAAAATGAACAGTCAATTCACGTTTACAGTATATTCGTCGAAACGCCTCGAGCCTAAGGCGCTATATCAAATGCTTTTTGCAAGTAAGGCAACTTCATTTTGTCTTCTGTTTTTTTAAAAAAAATTTAGTCGAGTTAAAATCTGAATAAAATACCTATGACTGATTCAGTTGCAACGTTTTCTTGAACAGCATCAAAAAAAACATGTGGGGACATCATAAAGTGGCCACGTCATTCAGTCTGTATACAAGAGCAGTGGTGAGTGAGGGCTGTGGGGTTTGTGTGTTTTGAGCTCAGCAGATATCAGTGCTTCACACCCAGTGACTGACAGGCGACTAAAACTGCGTTAAAACATTGGGTTAAACCATGGCTACCAATTCACTCAGATTGGCTGGTGTTTCACTATTGGTATTTAAGTGTTAATCCAGATCCAGTTTGAATTTCACTTCCACAACCCAACAGAATTTGACAGCATAGTCAACACATCATACATGGGCAAAACACGTCTGTCACTCACTAATGTTGTTACATTAGTTTGAGACATCCAGAAGATGTGAAAGGCGAGATGTCAAATTCCACGATTATGATAATAATAATAATAATTAAATAGCTTCAGTTCTCACAACTTGCATTTATAATCACACTTTCGATTTGAGGAAAGAAGATACCCGGAGGCAGCAGCAAAAAGGTCTCAAAGCACTTGGCAAAGATAGAGGAAGGCTGGACAAAGACAGACTTTGAAAAACAGTTGAAGAGCAATATGGAAGGTTGCTGAACGCTAAAGTCTTGAGAGAAGTTAGATAAGAACGGCAATACAATCCTGCCTTTTCTCCTCCCATATATACAAATACATAGATATACTGGACTGTATAGAAATCTTTAAAGCCTGGGTGCTGAAATTTCCATCCAAGCAAAGTCTGTCTAGGTCCTGTTCAGAGTTTGGGGAGGTGGGGACCACCATTTGCTCTGGCACTATTGAGACGACTCATCTTTTTTTTAAAAAAAGCAACAGAGGCTTTCCAAATCTCAAATCTGTAACTTGATAAATTTGATAAATTTGCCCCCTCCCCCACCCCTCTCCCCCACCACCCGTGTTTGGTGTTTTTTTCCCCCCTCATTTACAATTCTGCACAGGTCGCTTTTTATAAGACCCCGAATGAAGTCTGAGCGGCGGCTTGTCGTTCCTTGGTTTGCTTGACTTTTTCCAACACTCAACCATTTCAAAACCATGTCGTTTAAAACCCGCTCAATTTCATTTAAAAGTTCCAAATAGTCCAAAGCACTCAAATCTTTTTTTTTCTATTTGCAGCAGCAGCAGCAATGCACTGGTTTAGACATTATCCTGATGTGTGTGTGTATGTGTTTTATTAAAGTGGAAGGTGTCAGTCAGGTCTGTTAGTTAGTTAGTTAGTTAGTTAGTTAGTTAGTTAGTTAGTTAGTTAGTTAGTTAGTTAGTTAGTTAGTTAGTTAGTTAGTTAGTTAGTTAGTTAGTTAGTTAGTTAGTTAGTTAGTTAGTTAGTTAGTTAGTTAGTTGCATGGTTTTACGAAAACTGTAGATTGGATATTTTTTTGCACCCCCCCAAAAATTTGTTATTTAAAAACTTATTCCTTTCTTTCCAAGGAAAAAGATTGTTCCCACCTTCCTTCTCCCTCCCTCCCTCCCTCCCTCCTTCCCCTCCCTCCTTCCAAACCCCACTCAAAATGAAAATAATGATACCATTGAGAAATTGCCCCTTAAAATGATTTGTTATTGTTTTATTGAGACACTCAAATAAAGTGCAGGCGTCATAAAGTGAAGCGTCACAGTTTCCAGGGTTATATATTAACGCGTCTCTTTTGCTCTCCTGGGGGGTGGTGGTGGGGGGGAGGGGTTTCCACACAGAAGAAGAAGAAGAAGCCTGATCATCACATCAAACTCAACGTTGACTTAGATGAGCTATGGCAGAAAGGTCACTGGAATCCTCTCTGGTGTGGTTGCTTCTCTCCCTGGTCACCTTCCTCCCACCTCCTCCTGCCTATGGACTGACCAGACAGCAACAGAATAAGATAGTTGCTGCACACAACAAATACCGTTCAGAAACAGCTGCCACCAATATGATGAAAATGGTAAGAGTAAGATGGAAAATGGTTCATTTAGTGTTTAACTCCCCACTCCGCCACCCTTCCCAACCAAACAACACATTATATCATTAGTGCCACTGTCTTGGTGGGACATTTGGAGTCCCCGAGCTCAGTGGTTAGAGCATTCACCTTTACAAGCCCGGGAACTGTGTTTCGAATCCGGGCAGGTCAGAGGCGAAACGGTGGGCAAGTTTCCTTACTCCACACTCACACACATACACACACGCGCCTAATAATAATCCCTCCGAAATAAAAACAAGAATAAAATTGGGCATTTCAATCCATCGAGTGTTTGTGGGGACGCTGCAATTGTGCGCAATCGGCTGCCGCGTTTCGCCCACAGATGTACGGTCACTTCACCTTACAGTGTATTCTGTGAAGCGCTTTGGGACGTCTTGAAGATGTGAAAAGCGCTCTATCAAAATGCAAGGATTATTATTTATGATTATGAACAATTACAACAACGACGATGAGAAGCTTGTGTTTATTACAGCGCCCCCTCACTCAGGATCCCAGAGAGCTTGGCAGTGACAGAGCACGAGTCACAGCTGTGGGGTGGGAGTGGCGGAGGGGTGAGGGAATCACAGGGAGGTGACCGGAAGAACGGTCAAAGAGTAAGGTCTTCAGGCGCGTTGGGGGAAGAGGGTGCAAGACGGAGAGGGATAGAGGGAGAGGGTTCCAGAGTTCGGAGCCCGATGGCTGGAAGAGCGGCCACCGATTGTGGCCACATCAAGTCCCAGACGAGCTCACTTCACCAACCTCATCTGTTGCTCACTCCAATACATCGATCAATCCTCATTTTCTCCCTCACTAGGCTCTACATGGCCATGAATTCCATTCTCACCAGGCTCTACTGGCTCCCTATCCTCCAGGTGTCAAACTTCTTTCAAGTTGTGACTATCAAGTCCATGCATGTACCTTGCTCTGCTCTCCCTCTGAAAACATCTTTAATCCCACACACGTACATGTACCAATTGAATATATAGACCAGCCTCCCAGCAAAGCCAATGATTATCTGTTTTTGTATTTTAAAAAAAGAATGAATGAGTAGATTGGGAATGCAATTGGGGATGTAGGAATAGATGGATGAGTTATGAGTTAATAGGATACAATTATTTCTCTGCTGCAATGGTGACTTGTGAAATTGGTGGATAAAACTTGGTTATCGTTTGGGACCAGGAATAACTAAAGCTTTGCCCAAGGAAAAGAATAGCTTGGGTAGAATCTATAGCGGGAAGTTTGTCGCCTGGTCTTAGGAAAGTGCAGGCTTGATGAACCAAATTGTTCCGTGCTTTCTCATGATCTTGTGGAGTCCTGTAGCTCTGTGGTTGGAGCACTCGCCTTACAGCGAGAAACTTAGGCTTGATTCCCGGCTGGGCAAAATGTTGGACAAGTTTCCCTACTTCACACGCCTCTGTTTACCTGGCAGTAAGTAGGAACCCGGTTCTAAGTCGATTGGCAGATTGCCTTTCCAGCAATAATAATTCCTTCAAAATAATAATAAATTTGTCACTTTAATCCACGACTGTTTGTAGGACGCTGCTATGTGCAATTGGCTGTTGGATTTAGCCCACAACATGTATAGTAAATTCACTTTAAAGTGTATTCTGTGAATTGCTTTGATGTCTCGAAGATGTGGTAAAGCACTATCAAATGCAAGGATTATTAGTATTATCTTATGTTACAGTAGCCAGTTCATTAGTAACATCTTCAAACAAAATGAATAATTTATCCAAGAACATTCCAAACCATCATAGGATCCTTCCCTATTTAAAGATCACCACTTCCTGTGATCAGGGAGCACAGATGTTCCCTGGGATAAAAGTTGGGACGTCCTCCTGACGTGAAAGACGCTAATTTTGTTGTTGTGGTTGAATCGAAATTTTACAGTTTAATTTCCCAGGATTTTGTAGAAAACAGGTGAATTTACTTAACACCTTTTGAGAAGGAGATAGATAATTATACTCACAACAACAACAAAATTACATTTGTTCAGTGCCTTTCACATCAGGAGGACGTCCCAAGGCGCTGAACAGTCAGGGGTTGGGAGCCGAGCACGGGTGAGGGGCGTACATCCATAATAGCAAGCTCAAGTAAATCAACATTGAAAAACTAACGATAAATAAATGTAGCATTTTACAGACAAAGAATGCCAAACCCCAGCAATCCTTTATTGACAAGTCACCCCTATAAGTGAGGGACAATGGTTTCTTTACAGCGAGCAATCGAGGTTCTGTAAATTGATTTTTGGATGGGAAAATGGTACATCAGTATTTACTGATGATGCCTGGAAGACACAAATCACCAAGAGCACTTGATCAAACTTACCAAACGGAAATGAGGACTGTGATTAATAGACGCTCAACTTAAATTGAAACAAAAACACAGTGAATGGAAATAAAAGTAGTTGTTTGTAGATGGAATGGGAATGAGCAACCAAGGTATTTTAAATTAACTTTTTTCTTTATGCCAAAGAATTTGCGCCCCTCATCTTCAACCGTCCCTTCAGTCACCTTCCTACCCCCTACCCTCCCCGCCCTCCATCCCTTCTGATCCAACTACCAGCTCACATGTTAACCTAACCGTCCAGCACCTTGGGACATCCTACTGATGTGAAAGGCACTATACAAATGCAATTTGTTATTTGTGACTAAATGTGAAGTTTGTTTTAAAAGTTTTCCTTTGGTATATCTGTGATTAAATGTTTGTGAGGAGGCCTTTTTTGATTGAGGTTGTATGCGAGGGCTGAACCAGATGTTAATCAACTAATCACGAATCAACAATACCGAAGACAAGAAAAATGTGTACACCAACAGAAGAAAACAAACTGAAAGAAAGTATTTTAAAAATGAAGGAGTGACAAAGTTCTGTTTTCTTTGAAGATGATCTGATATTTTCCATGACATTATGATGTCGCTTTGTGTCACATTAGCAGGATTGTCAACTTTGGCAAGATTGTCTCACGCCCGTTTATTTGCCTGATAACTTGGAGGAAATGCCTAGTATCATAATATTTATCAGAGTGATTCGTCAATGGGGTGACTATTATATTAAGGACAGGCCCCAAATAGATCCTGTAGAATCTGTTACATGTTTCTGTCAGCACAGTTTCTTTCTTGTATGAGAATATAAATAAACACAGATAGGATGGCATCTTGTCTGAGCTGGTAGCCTTTGTGCCTCAAAGGTTATCATAAGGTTGTGGATTCAAGCCCCATGTTGGAACTTTGAACGCACAATCTAGGTTCACGCTCCAGTACAGTGCTGGGGTGTGCTGCATTGTCATAAATGCCAACCTCACGATCAGATATTAAAACCAGAGTCCTAACAATCTACGTGGTCAGATTGAATGGGATGTTTAATATCCCAAGACACCATTCGATAAAAGAGAACGAGGCTTTCTCTGGCCAACACTCTTTCCAGATAAAACTAGTTAGTCACTTCATGGTTCTTTGTGGGACACTACTGTGTGCAAATTGGCTGGCATGTTTGCCCACAAAACACACAGTCACCACACTTTAACTCTGAAGCTTTTTTGAGACGTCCACCCAACTTGAAATGTTCTATACCAAACGTAAGGATTGTTGTTGCATATTTCAGTCACTCGTTTATATTGCGCATTCTAAAGTTAATTAATTATATACTCTAATAGATTATGTATTTATTTATTAATTTGCTTATTTTTAGAGCTGGGATACGGATCTGGAAAGAATTGCTAAGGAATATGCCCCACAATGTGTGTGGGCCCACAATCCTGGAAGAGGACGTACAGGGGAAAACCTGTATGCAACCACTGATAAACTGAGTGTGGAGGAAGGAGTGCGAGCCTGGGAGAGAGAAGACAGATATTATAATTACGATAGCTTGACTTGTGAAAAAAACAAAATGTGTGGGCACTACACACAGGTATGAAACTCTATTTTGCCCACAAAACGCACAGTCAATCCACTTTACATTAAACCCTGTGAAGTGCTTTGAGACAATACAAAACAATGCAAATGGTGATGTTTTCTTTTTACAGGTCGTGTGGGCTGCAAGTGACAAAGTGGGCTGTGCTGATCAGTTTTGTGAAACAATGTCAGGCCTGACTTATAAAAAGCTCTCTCTTCTGGTCTGCAACTATTTACCACCGTAAGTATAAGTGTTGGGAAACACTCTTACCGTTGGTACTTCTAGCCTTCAAAACATTAACTTAAAATATGAACTTCAGAATACTGAACTTGATGGAGATAAGTACAATCTAAAAATATAATTTAAACGTGTTTTAGATTTACATGATTCACTTTCGTAGCCTTATAACTTTCCCCATCTTCTGCTTTGTGAGAACCTGCAAAGTGAAATTCTTTGAAAGATCCTAAAAGGCAAAATGGATGTTGGTTATTTTGATTCCTTCCCCCACATCACAACCCATTACTTCTTAAAGTGGATATCAGAAGCCAGATTTAATCAGACCTTTATTGGACATGGTTGACAATTCCACTGGATTATCATTGTGGCTGCAACAAATCATGTGGGTGGTCGCATTTGAGCAACGCTGATTTACCACTGCTATTTCAGATTAAATGTGTAAATCTTCCTGTGTCCAGGAATATCCAGGTCATGTGTGTTTCTAAATTTGTAATTCAGACCACTATTATAACTTATCCTTTGGTGATATTTTAGTGTTATAGGGTAGTTTGTGGAGCTCCTGTAGCTCAGTGGTTAGAGCACTCGCCTTACCAGCATGAGACCTGTGTTCGAATCCAGGCAGGTCAGGGTAAAACCTTGGGCAAGTTTCCTTACTCCACACGCCTAATAATAATCCCTCCAAAAAAATCCTCTACAATAATAATAATAATTGGTCATTTTCAATCCATAATTGTTGTGTGCAGTTGGCTGCCGCGTTTCACCCACAAATATACACTTTACACTATATGCTGTGAAATACTTTGAGACCTCTAGAAGACGTGAATAGCACTATATCAAGTGTAAGGATTATTATTATTATTATTATTATTATTATAGGAGTTTAGAAACATAGAAACAGGAGGAGGCCGTTCAGCCCCTTGAGCCTGTTCTGTCTGAACAGATCATGGCTTCTGTAAGATCATGACTGATCTGTACCTCGGATAGGTACAGATCAGCCAATCACCCCATATCCATTAATATCCTGACCCAACAGATTCTGTGAGGAAATGTCACAAATGCCTGTCCAAGACATTTAAATCACAAAAGTGTTTAACAAAGAAACATTATCGAAAAAAGAGTAGATGCAAGGATACATTCACCCTGCATAGTTCCCCTCTAGGGTGGGCAGTGCTTTTTTTAATAAAAATTTCTATCGTATTTCTATTTCAGAGGTAACTTAATGAACCACAAGCCATATAATAAAGGAACTCCCTGCAGTGAATGCCCAATTGGATTTACATGTCATAGAAACCTGTGCAGTGAGTGTCTCTTGCTACGAGTATTGCTTACAGTGTTGTTTGAGTACTGCTTTGTTCCTTATCAGTTTAGAATCAGATCGAAGATGTTTTAGATTGCCATTAAGCCTTGATTATTAGTCATTTTCCTATCACTTAAAAATAAATGGAAAGCACTATGTGGCGAATGATGGTTTCAATCCACGACTGTTTTTGGGATACCACTGTGTGTAATCGGCTGCCATGTTTTGCCCACAAAATACACAGTCACTACACTTTACAGTATGTCCTGTGAAGCACTTTGAGACGTCTCAAGACCTTTTTAAGGCTCTATATCAAACACAATGATATTATTATTAACATTATCATTATTAGTGTCATGACTCAGTTGTACAAGTCACTGTTGCGTGTGGGAAAATAGCTTCAACATACAATTTTGCCCACAGATGTATAAGCAATTTACAGTATATTCAGTTAAGCGCTTTGAGACGTCCAGAAAACGTGAAAAGCACTATATCAAATGCATGGATTATTATTAATCTTTTATATCTGTATCATTGGAGGGCCTTTCCACTTCCTCTTGAAACCCACAAAGGTCTCTGCTTCCACCATCTTACTTGCCAAAGCATTCCATGTCCCAACAACTCTATAACTGCCCAAGAAATGATTGTGTTGAACTGACCACCTTTCTTAACGTTAAACCTAAATGAATGAACATTATTCTACTATTCTGCTTGGCATTTTAACGACACTACCCGATTCTGTTTGTTGAAAAATTTTCAACGTGATGATTTTAATCCTGTTTTCCCACTTGCAACAGCCATTGCAAAGAAAGGGAGCAAGGGAAATAAAGGTAAAGAAGGCAACAAGAAAGGTAAGACTTCAAAGGAACAATAGTAACATCAATTTGCCTTTATATATATACTGTATACTGTAATGCCCTTCATGCAAGGTAGCTTTCCAGAGTGATTCACAGTGATGGAGTCTGACAACGGGCCAAGGGGAAAGGGAGGGGGGCAGGTGATTGCAAGCATGATTACAAAGGAAGTTATTTATGCTGGATTTGAAGGTCGTGAGGGAGGAGGCAATGAAGAGGGCTTGAGGAGGTGAGTTCCAGAGTTTGGGGGCATAGGGGCTGTGAAGGCACAGCCACCGATGGTGGAACGGGGGGGCACGAGGGGCAAATAGGAGACCTTAGTCAGGCGAGCGGAGGCAGCGGGTTGTGGAGTCAGGGGTAAGCAGGTCAGGAAGGTAGGGAGGTGTGAGGGAACGAGTGAGAAGATCAACCTCAACATTGTTCCTCCAGTTCTGTTCCTGTATTGATGAGTTGAGTATACATGGCAGATTTGGTATTCCTGTTTGGTATTCCCTTGATATCCCTTAAATTCTATGTAATTCTGCCAAACATTTTTTGAAAATATATAACATAATTTGAATGTTTACCAATGCTATAATTGAGGACCCCCATACTTACGCATTACATCTTATTTTCTTTTGCCCACAATATATACACAGGCAATTTACGTTACAGTATATGCTCGTGAAGCGCTTTGAGACATCTCAAAGATGTGATAAGGTGCTGCAAGGACTGTTATCATTACTATTATTATTTTCAACAGGAAATAAGGAACAGAAAAAACAGGGTAAGAATTCAGCGCTGTTCTTTTGTTGCGCTCTAATCCTTGTACTGGTAGCAGTTGATATTTGCGTTTCAAAGCAATAGATCAGTGATTACCACAACAATAATTTTTCTCTTGATGTAACTGTCGAGCATCCTAGTTCAGGAGTGTTTTGAATATCATGTCAATTTTTGTTTTAAATGCTACAATTTGAAGAGCTTATCATTTTCATTCCAATTTTCAGAAAATAATGAAATAGAAGCCTCCATTATTGGTAAGAATTCAGCTCCATGGTCTCTTTCAACTCCTTTAAACATTGATGATTGGACGAAAATATAAATCACGTCTAATTCTGGCGACTGCCTCTTACTTGAACACCGTGGCTTTGAGCCACTACGCTCCAAAATTTTGGAACTCCCTCCCTTAATCCCTTCGCCTCACACCCTCCTTTCCCATCTTCAGGTCACGCCTGAAGACCTTTCTCTTTGACTGTGCTTCTGGACACCTTCCCCCTCCCCACTGGTTCGGCCTTGGGCTCCGCTATTGTGAAGCGCTCTGAGACACTGCCCAGAGTAGTGGGTGCTATATAAATGCATGTTGTTGTTGTTGTCACCAACCTGTTTCAGCCCCCGCCCACTTCCCACACCTGCCGGAACTTCCTGCCCTATCATTGGTCATTGGGTTCAGGATCTCTGCCCCCGCACCCTGGAAGTTTATCCAGCAATCCCTCCACCTCACCCCCTCTCATGCCTCCTTCAAGTCCCGTCTAAAACTGCTTCCTCTTCAACTGCACCTTTGGCCACTCTCCCACCCCCATCTCCCTATCCTCCACCCCTCCTGACTCTAACTCCCAGCTCAGGTCCAAAATCACTTGATTGTCCAGGCCCTGGGATGTCTTTCCTATGTGAAGGGTGTTATACAAGTGTAATTTATTGTTGTTGTTATGAGTTTTTTCTTACAAAACAGAGGAAGGTGTACATTATACTACTGCCCAAGGTAGGAATTCTCTCATTCTGTTCCTACATTCCTAATTCCACACCAATTTACATTTTGGCTCAAGTTAAGAGAGCAGTGATTGCTGCAGGAATAAACACGCTCATTGCGATGTTGTCATCATGTAGCAAAGCCTTTGATCTTAATATCAAATTAGAAAAACGCCATAACCTGAAAGTTGTTAGGAAGGAATGACAAGGTAGAATCCAGCTCAAAATAAAGAAATGTCTGACAGAGCATTTGTTTCACCCACAAAATACGGTCAATTCAATTTACAGTATACAGTATTATGTGAGGCGCTTTGAGACATCTCGAAGACGTCACAAGACGCTATGTCAAATGCAAGGATTATTATTATTATTATTGGTTAGTTGATGTTTCCAATTAATCTAGGAAGAAGTTTCACACCCGATACTTACTTCTTTGTCACTACCGTAAAATATTGAACCTGGTGGAAAATGTAATTGATACAAATTGTTATTTTTTTTAATTAAATTTTTTACTAAATATGTGCAATTGGCTGCTGTGTTTCGCCCATGAAATGCACATTCAATCCACTTTACAATGTAATGTATTCTGTGAAGTGCTTTTGAGAAGTCTGATAAGGCGCTATATCAAATGCAAGGATTATTATGATGATTATTACTATCTTGCCTACTCTGGCGCACATTGTACATGTTTTCTTACCATTTGAAGGTTATGGTGAAGAATCTAAATACTTTCATTGTTTTGGTTTGAACAGCGCAAAAGTCACATGATGTCACCATCAAAAGTAAGAATTTTGCACTGTTCTCTAGTTCTGTTTTTACACTGTCAACTTTATGGAAACATAGAAAAAGGAATAAGTTATTCAGCCCCTCGAGCCTGTTCCTCCATTTTATAACACCTTGGCTGATGTGTACTTCAAGTTCAGTTACCTGGTATTGCTCCATATCCCTTAATGATATTATTTAGACGTAGACAAGACGTGGAAAGCGCTATATAAATGTAAGGATTATTATTATTATTATTATAATGCTCTGACTTAACACGTAGTTGTACAGAAACATTGGGTTGCAAAGAATCTGAGCGCTTTTTACCTTGTTGCCCTGATGAGAATTCTTCTTCCCGCAATTTAATGAGGTATTACTTGTACTAGTAGTGAGTACCTCTAGAGTGTGGGGTCCTGTTGCTGTGTGGGATCCTGAAGCTCAGTGGTTAGAGCACTCACCTTACAAGTGAGAGACCTGGATTCAATTCTCGACAGGGCAAAACCCTGGGTCCTTCCCCCATATGCCTAATAATCCCTCAGCCAATTGCGCACAGCAGAGTCCCACAAACAGTCATGAATTGAAATGACCAATTTTTTTTGAGGAATTATTACTATTAGGCGTGTGGAGTTAGGAAACTTGTCCAAGGTTTTGCCCTGCGTGGAATTTGAACCCAGATCTCTCCCTTGTAACACGAGCTACAGGACTCCACGCAATTATTTAAGGATACTCTATAGAGATTTCAGTGTGAGGGCCTCACCTTTCTTTCCTATTTTTCAACAGTTATCAATGGAAACGGAAGTTACTACACATCTGCCAGTGGGAAAAAGGCACCACTCTCCGGTTCGGTGATGACGCTCATACTGTTAGCAGTTCTGAATTCTGCGTAAAGCAAGAAAAGAGCTAGAACATCAGCAGCGAGAGCGAATGTTCTCGCAACGTGACTTTGTCAGATATATCTCTGATCAGAGTTACTTCTTGTAATAGTTTACAATGGTGCATCCATCAATAGGAAATGTAATGATCATGATCGGATATTCGTATTCTAAAAGTTGTATAAGAGAAAGTTCATTTCTTAAGTCTGCTGGCTGTATTACTTAGTATGATATGATTATATGATTATTTCTCCTTAGACCTGAATGTCATTAGTTGGAGCTTGCCAACTGCTTTAATATTTGTACATAAGGTCCATCCACTCTAAACCTCAGAACCATAATAGCTGATGCTGTTTGCGTTGAATACAGTGAAATCTTGATTGCTCAAACTCTAATTTGAGCAATCCTCCACCTTCAGAATCCGCACGTCAGTGAGACTTCAACACAGCCAGGAACCCCAATTTATCTCCAGGCAATGCTATAAATAGTTTGTCTGCAAGCCAGTGATCAACGACAGCAAGTTGCACTTATTTAGCACCCTCCGCACAGGTTAGCGTCTCAGAGCGCTTAAATACCAAGTGTAAAATCTTGAATATAGTATGTATATTGTTGGTATTGTTAAAAAAAATTCAACGTATATGAGGGAAAGTGCTGAATTTTAAACAAGTATAGTCACACTGAAAGTTTGATCATGCACAAAGTTAAACTATCCATCTGGGAGTCTTCCTACATTGTAGAGAATGATTGGATCAGCATGTAACAACATTTTGCATGTGGCATTATACCAAAGGCTATCGGAAGTTGAGGTACTCTGCATCACAGATCTTAGTCATTGTTGATTTAGGATGCCATCCTAAAAAATCTATTTGGATTAGGCAAGGTGTATTTTCTGGTGAAGCTGTCTGAGTTGGTTGTCACTTAGTTTATTTGCTCTTCTAATGACTGAGGTCAACCCAAAGACTCTGTGATTGGCACGTGTGGTTGGATCGCCATCCTTCAATAGGGGAACAATGATTGCTTGATTCCAGTCTGTCAGAATCTCCACAATGTTAATCGGTTTGTTCTGCATGACGTCAAATCCACGACTGTTTATGGGACATTGCTATGCACAGTTGATTGGCAAGTAATATAGAGTCAGCACTTTGGGACGTCCTCCCGACGTGAAAGGTACCTTACAAATGTAATTTTGTTGTTATTTTGTTGTAGTCAATTCGCTTTGGAGTATATTCTATGAAGCGCTTTGAGACGTCTCAAAGACGTGATAAGATGCTGTATCAAAGGAAAAGATTATTACTGTTATTATTGCAAATATCCTCCCTTCTCCTCTCCCTGAGTAGCCTGGTGAACAATCACATTATGCAGGAAATGGTTTTCAATGCGTTAAACCCATTCAGAGGTCAGCGAGTTAGCAAGTTGGTTAAAACCTAACATTGCCCAGATTAATCCTTATAAAAATGAGCTTTAAACTCTTCAATACTACAGCACTTTCTGAATGGTTTAAGATCCAGCTAGGATAAGACATGGAAGTAACATTTCGAGCCTTCTTTGGCTCATTTGGATATTAATGGTTTTGTAGGCAAAGGTTATGTGCGCTCGTTAGCGCAAGGTATGTTGTTTTACAATCAAAAAGTATCTGGCCTATGCCATGCATCAGCCTGGGGCAAAGATAGCACCCCTCCCTCTGTCTCGGAAGGTTGTGGGTTCAAGCCCCACAATGGGAGTTTGGAATCAAATCGTTTGAGCTGACACTCCAGTGCAGTGTTGGGGGTATGTGTCAGAGGCTCTGTCCTTCGGATGAGATATTAAACCGAGGTCCTGTCTGCCTGTTCAGATGGACGTTAACGATCCCATGACACTATTCCAAAAGGGAAGGGAGTTTCTCCCAGTGTCCTGGCCAGCAATCCCCCAAATAAAATCGGTCATTCACTTTGTGGCTGTTTGCGGGATATTACTGTGCGCCAAACTGGCTGCCACATTTTGCTTACAAAAAGACATACTTTAAACCAATCTACAGTATATCCTGTGAAGCGTCTTGATGACATGATCAGGCACTGTATCCAATTCAGGGATTATCATAACAAAATAGTGCAGCTTTTTGGGGAGGGCTATCTGGAGGAAGTACACTGATGCCTGTGGGGGGAAATAAATACTTTTACAATTAATAAAAGAACGCGTTCTTTTCATTTGTGTGCAATTCTATCAGTGAGAGGCACGTTACACCACATAACACTGGCTACATTTCCGAATGTTGTTTCGAAGTTAGCAAGTTCCCTGGTAGCTTGCACAATTCCAACAATCTATCTCTGGAATTTCCTTGTGCAAGTGACGTAGATTGGCATTCTCAGTTTAGTTTGGGCACTCTTCATCATGGTGATGGGTTTCCGCATATGTCAGACGCCCCACCCCCCAAAAAAAAAATTGGCATTCCGGGCTCAATAGGGTTAAATGCTTTATCTCAGCACTTTTCATTTGTTTGGTACTACATAGGAACCTCGGTAAATAATAATCTGTCCCCCAAAAAAAACCACAATAATAAAATGGGTCATTTCAATCCACGACTGTTTGTGGGACAGTGCTGTGCGCAATTGGCTGCTGCATTTCGCCCACAAATATACAGTTAATTTACAGTATATCCTGTGAAGCGCTTCGAGACGTCGATAAGATGTGGAAAGCGCTATATCAAATGCAAGGATTATTATTATATTTTATTATAACACTCTATCTTTGCCTCGGCTGCAGTTCACTATCTGCAGAGACTAGGAACACAATTTGCAAGCATCGGAACTGTATTGTTTTGTGTTGAGAAACATGATCCTGGGAAACAGTTAATGTTCTCTACACTGAAGTGTTCTCCTTACATTGCTCGGGAATGAATCACGCTTCTAATCTCATTAAATGATGAAAATTCCTCAGTCAGAATGTACCTGCTCAGCTCATGCTCCCACACTGCTTCATCCCCTTGTTTGTCTGAACTATATAGCGTAAGCGAACCAGAGAACCGCGACAGTGGTTCTGTCCAGTGCCTTGGGACGTCCTCCTGGAGTGAAAGGCGCTATATAAACGTAATTTTGCTGTTGTTGTAATTAAACAGGTAAAGAAAGATCTTTTAAAGTGTTTTAAGTACTTAATTTTACAGGTAGGATGATTGAATGACTATTTATTGTGTTTCTGATGATTTTTTTTCCGACCGAACCAGTCTTGCTCATCAGTCTACTTTCCCTGAAGATTTGTGATCGGTGCCCATCTTTTCTTCTCATTACCCGTTACAGGACGAGTTTGCGTTCAAACGCACAAAATGTTTAGCATCCATTGGCTCTTAATAATCATTGGGACAACAGCCCTTCCAAGCTTAGGGCATTTCCAGCATTCTGAAGGTCCCATTGTGCGAACTGCCTTTGGCCTTGTGAGGGGCACTCAGACCTCCAGGTCACAGAATTTTTATGGCATCCCCTATGCAGATCCACCAACTGGTCAGTATAGATGGAAGTATCCTCGCAAGCTGTCACCGTGGAGAGGAATATACAATGCCACGTACCCCCGAGCAGGATGCACCCAAGTCTGCAATCAGCCTCCTTTTGCGTGCCCTCTGCAAGTAAGTGACCCTTTGTAGTATTTGTTTGAATACGACCAAGTGAAATTGTTTCACTTCAACCCACGACTGTTTCTGGGGCTCTGCTGTACGCAATTATCTGCAGTGTTTTGCCAACAAATTACACAGTCAATTCACTTTACAGTTTATTCTGTGAAGCGCTTTGAGACACCTCAAAGGCATGATAAGGAGCAATATCAATTGTAAGGAATATTATACTATTTAAGGAGTCAGCACTTCTACATTGTAAAATCGGGATTATAGGATTATAACTTTTTTAAATCACTTTATGCAACAACAACAACAACAACTTCGATTTATATGGTGCCCTCCACGCTGGAAGGCTTCTCAGAGCGCTTCACAGTAGCAGATCCCGGGATGCAACGGCACAGACAATAGCTGGGGAATGGGGGTCATTAACAATAATTCTGTTACTTTTTTGTCTGTTTGTTGGAAAGCCTCAATGTTATTTCTGGAAATTGTGGACAAGAGAACTTGGGGATTGATGTGACAGTTTTAATCACTTTAGATTTGTTATGAGTACAGTATTTAAAGCTGGTTTAATGAAGCTTTGTAAACTTTAATTTAAAAAAAAGAAAACATCGAAGTTTGTGAAACATTCTCCTTTTATAGACCGTGTCCTCACAAACTTCAATACAGTAAACTCTTAATAACCCAACTCTGGGTTAACTTGTCACTCCCACTTAAGTCGTAGTAAATCAGAAGTGCAGTCAACATCCCCGCGGCATTTATTTATGAGCAGTATTTATACATATGACTAACATTTGGTACAGCACCTCACGAGAACATCTCAAAGCTCATCACAGGAATATATTGTATATTCTGCCAATTTGGGCAACAGCCATATATTGTGTTTTGTGTATTGCTCATGCAGAACAGGGAAAATTCCTTGTTAGGAATTTTGTGATCGAGTCAATGTTGCCTATTTCTCTAAATATCGTTCAGCTACATAGTCTTCAAATTCATGTATATTGTATGTCATCAGTAGGGACACGAATCATCCGGAAAGTAAATCGTCATTTACCTTCGGACCCAGGAAACCCAAGTTGGTTCCATCCATCAGGAGACACTTAGTGAGATAGAGTCCCAGTCACTGGTAAGATCAATAGAGAGACAGACAGAGAGAGAGAGAGAGAGAGAGAGAGAGAGAGAGCCTGAAGAGTGTTTTTGTGAGTCTTTACTGATTGATGACATTGATTTCTGATGACCATGTCTGCAATGTTTGCTTCTTTCAAACCTAGATCAGTGAAGACTGCCTATATCTGAACGTCTTTGTGCCATTGGCTGTGAATGTGTCTGCGTTTCCTAAAGTTCCTCTTCCAGTCATGGTGTGGATTCACGGTGGCAATTTCAAAGATGGCGCGGGCTCAGTTACACTGTTTGACGGAAGGTTTTTGGCTAACCTGACGTACACCATTGTTGTCACCATTAATTATCGACTGGGTAAGACTCGCCCCCTCGTTCATTTCAACTAAAATTATTTCAATTAAATTTACTTTACAGTATACACAGTGAAGCGCTTTGAGATGTCTTGAAGACGTGATAAGGCTCTCTTTCAAATACAGGGATTATTATTTTATTATTATGTTGGTGAGATCTCCCTCCACAAAAGCAGCATTACACTAGAGTTGTTGAATCCAAAGGATTGATTTGTCCAGCGTCCAAAAGTCAGAGACTCTTTTATCGACTCTTTTATTTTATTGAGACGTCTAGAAGACGTGAAAAGCGCGATATCAAATGCAAGGATTATTATTATTATTATTGTTGTTGTCTTTGTGAAAATGTGCCCGGCAGTAATTACTTTTCAATTTGTTTGAAAAACAATGATAATGATAAGCTGTGCTAAAAAAAACTATTTTCCATAACACGTTTAACAAAATTTACATGGGTCCATTGAGTTGATCTCGGATTTGGTATCAATTCCACAATGGTTCCAAAGTGTTTGCACATCACGGGATCCTTTGCGAAACAAATAATCCACATTCCTGCAGCTTTGCGTGCTCTCTAGTACAGTATTTAGTTTATTCTGCGTTCAATAAATTAATGGCCTTATACCAGCTCCCAGCCACGTGATTTTAACTGCAAACAGTCTTGGATTGTGTGACCAAATTATTGCGTTGCTAAATATGCAGCTTTTCCCTTTTTTTTTCATTAAGCGCCATCAGACTTAAAAAAATATATATATTCCCTGTCATTATGGGTTTTTCCATCCAGCTGCACAAAGGTTTTGTCATGCAACAGTATCTGTGGCAGTTGATTAATAATTAAATTATTCTTAAAAGTTAATGACCCACAAACAGTCCTGGATTTAGTGATTTTTTTTTAGGAGTGCCATTGCTTGCATTTTTAGGTCCAGGATTGTGTAAAAGGCGGAGGATATGCTTTATAAAGATGCAGTCATTATTCCTGTGCGTTATAAAGAATTGCCACCGGGAAGATAGTTAAATTAGTACTTTTCCTGTTTTAGGAGCCCTTGGCTTCCTCGTCACAGGAAACAATCCAGAAACGTCTACTGCTGGAAATTATGGATTCCTTGACCAACAGGCAGCACTCCTGTGGGTTCAACAGAATATAATGGCATTTGGTGGTGATCCAAACAAGGTTAACAAGCATATGTGTGTGGGTGGGGGTCGGGAGGGGTGGGGGGGAGGGGGGGTGGTGGAGAAGGAGGGGGAATCTGTACAGTAAATATTACATTTTTGATTCGAAGATAAACCAGGACAGATGATATGTTTTATTTACATCCTGCAGAGGTTCTTCTCTCTCAGTTGTGTCTGACTGTTCAACAACAACAAAAATAAGAACCAAATTACATTAATAAAGCGCCTTTCACGTCAGGAGGACGACCCCAGGCGCTGTTCAGGTCATCGGCCTTAACTTGTAAATAGAATAGTGCAACTTGCTGTGATTTCTTACTGTCGTATCATCACACTGTAGGTGACACTGTTTGGTCAGAGCGCAGGGGCTCAGTCTGTGGCCTTGCACCTTACTGTACAGAGCAGTGAGCTGCTATTTCAACAAGCTATTATCGAGAGCCTTCCATTCTCACTGCGTTTAAAAACAAGGTACACTTTACATTTCCTAAGACCGAATGTCTGACTGGTTCGTTATTAATTTCACTCAAGGTCAAAATCAATCCGAAGACGCTAAAAAGTTTTGCTGACCCCTAAAAAAAAATCTAGATCAATAAAAGATATGTTAGAATGGGACAATATCCCTAAATGATGGGTGTTTATGTTCATTACCAATGATTTTATTCAACGTTTAATAGTCTGGTCAAAAATACACACAATTAATTATAAATTTCAGTATGTCTCACAAAGGAGGTGTAGCACAAAAATACATATAAATTAAATATTTATTATGCTGCATTACAGGCAGATTGCTTGCTAAATCCGCCACTGGAGGTTCCCACTGAGTATAGAATATATTGCAGCGTCCTCAAGTGACAGAAAACGAAACTGTTGTAATGACATTTACTACATTCAGTAATAATTGCTGTGTTTTTTGTAGTTCCCAAATAAAAGGGAGGTTGATTTCAAACTTGTGAAATTTTCAATCAAACCAAACAAGATAATTTTGATGAAAATGTGACTGTTTTACAAGCAACTGTGATTGCGTAAGTAACCATTGCAAGTAATAAATTTGAAATTTTACTGGAAAATGCGCTGAATTGAAAGTATGAAAATTGTGCTGGCCAAATCTCACAGTTTGTTTGGTAAAATGAGATGTGGGACTCATAAACTATTGTTCATTTTAATAAGGTGTCGAGAATGAATATAGGAGATATAAAACCTTTAATAAAGTACATGGGATTGCTCATTATAATCATGCTGCAAATATTCTCTGTCCTGGACCCCAATGCAATAGTAATTCTCTACAAAACATTTGATAAGACTTGATATAAATGAAATTGACATACAGGGAAGATGAGTTGTAACACACTCTTGACTTTTTCTGTTCTTTTTAATCCAGGATAAACGCTATTTTACTGGGAGAATATTTTTCAAAGCTCTCAAATTGCTCTACGAAGGGTCTGGCTTGTTTAATGGCCCTGACATCAAATGAGATCATTGCAGCCCAGATTAAAGCAGGTAAACTCCATTTCGCTCTCGGAATTTGTGATTTGAACAGGAATCTCACGAAGAAAACCAGACCATCATTGCCCTGTCGGGATCCATTAGTTAGAACAGTAATCCCACCATTGAGAGCAAGGGACACACAGTGTATTGCACAGAAAACTTTTGGAATCAAACTATTGATCATCGTGGCACTCCCATAATGTTTCTTTTTTCAAAGACAATCAGCGCTTAGAAAGCTTCAAGAAAATGGATGCTGTAAGTCATAGATGTTGAGGGAGTATAGATTAGGAGGCACAGAGTACAAACACTGCACAGACATTTTGTTGTGTTGAATGGGATGTTTCTGTGCTGTACAGTCTGTCATTCCAAATTCGCATCAAATTTCCTATCACTGGTTAACCTGCTGTGGATTTACCCAATATTGTTGTCAGATTTCTAGCATCTAATAAGAAAATAATAATTTGGTCACTCAATCCCCGACTGTGTGTGGGACACTGCTTTGTGCGATTGGGCTACCACGTTTCTCCCGCAAACCGCAATTAATCCACTTTACAGTATATTCTGTGAAGCGCTTTGAGACATCGCAACAACTTGATAAGACGCTACATCAACTATTATTATTATCCGTAATTATCTTTTTACTTTTCATTTATTAACGCTAGTTGAGTATATAAAATTATACAAATTCCCCCCCAAAAAAATGTCACAAGGTGTTAAAAGGTTAATACTTTTGGTTTATTTTTCCGACCAGCGAGCAAGGACATAAATCCATTTCAGGTAGTGGAAGCTTTCGAACCCTGGGGGCCACATATTGATGGAGAAACCATCAAGGAGGAAACAGTATTGGCTTTCATTCAAGCCAGATGGCAGAAGGGGAAACCCATTATTCTAGGTATGTGCACACGGCTATGAAACTCGGGCAACTACACGAGGAGAGATTAGGAAAATAATGGGAAGAATTTAATTTCTGCCATACTTTGCGCAGTTCTCATTACAAAATACTGGTCATCAGATCCGTGTTAGTAAACTGAGCTCCGATACTTTGACTGGCTTGCATGGTGTTTGTTTGCAGGAATGTATCAGCAACCTCTCTCAAAGCAAAGAGGTAAGAGTTCAAAAGAAGCAGAAATTAAGATATTTTTGTGACATGTCAAATTGGGTAATATGGAGGCAAAAAGTCGACTGGACCTGAATAATATTGGCTATTTTAGGGTAAAAGGCCAATATATTTATGCTAATATGAACCTAAAATGATCCGTTTCAAACTATTTAATACTTTGTTTTTGGCTGCTCTCAATCTTCACGAAAAACTATTTGACTCTGTATGAAGAAGCCACTTTTAAATAGTGTTACTTTAGAGGTGATTTGTAAAAGATAACAGGCAAACTAACTTAAAGGACTTATTCAAATGGGATAAGTAGTGACTGAGCATTCAACATTGAGTTGCTTACCCATTAACATGATGGATGTTTTGTTGTGACCATTCTCTCACCGAGCATTCATAAAATAGCCGTGCTGAACTTAGCAACTTAATTTTATCTTGACCTTTATGCCCAGTATATTCCCATTTAACAGTGCCAAGCGCTGCGGGACACTACCTCATGCGAAAGGCGTAATATAAATGCAAGTTGTTGTTGTTACTGTATTATAAATATATATATATATATATATATGCAGCATCAAAACATCATCTCCAATAATGCTACATTCCACGGGGTCATAGTTTTAAGATTAAGCGTCAGCTTTTTAGCACTGAGTTGAGGAAAAACGTCTTCACTCAGAGGGTAGTGAATTTATGGAATTCTCTGAGCAGACGCTCAGTCCTTGAACATATTCAAGACTGAGATTGCTAGATTTCTTATGGATAAAGGGATTAAGGGAGATAGGGATAAGGCGGGTAGGTGGAGTTAGATTAGAAGATCAGTCATGATCTTATTGAATGGCGGGGCAGGCTCGAGGGGCCGAATGGCCTACTCCTGCTCCTTATTCTTATGTTCTTAGGTTCTTAAATCACATTTTGAGTTGCATTGTTATTTTTTTTCAGGAACGACCACAGAGGAGGGAATCCTATTCGTATATGAGGCTTTTTCAAATCCCGTGTCCAAGGCTGTGTACTTTGAATACCTATCAGTTGTGTTCAATAGGAACGCCCCTTGGATCGTGTTTGAATATCCCCCGCTCCAGACACAAGATCAGCGCCTGCTCCTTTCACAGGTAAGGGATCAAAATGGAGCTGTGGAGCTCCTGCAGCTCAGTGGTTTAGAGCGCTCGCCTTACAAGCGTGAGACCTGTGTTCGTATCCAGGCAGGTCAGGGCGAAACCTCGGGCAAGTTTCCTTACTCCGCACACACATGCCTAATAATAATAATCCCTCCCCCCCAAAAAAACACAATAATAAAAATTGGTCATTTCAATCCACAACTGTTTGTGGGACGCTGCTGTGCACAATTGGCTGCCGCGTTTCGGCCACAAATATACAGTCAATTCACTTTACAGAATATCCTGCGAAGCGCTTTGAGACGTCGATAAGATGTGAAAAGAGCTACATCAAATGCAAGGATTATTATTATTTATTATTTTTAAATACATCTTCACAGTCACAGTCTTAACAGTAAATGTATTCTGAATAAACCTCAGCCTTCTGTGTCAGTGTTGCTTTTAGTAAACTTCAGGAAGGTAACCACATGTAGCAACAATACGTTGTTTTGTATAACATCCTTCACATTGGAACGACGTCCCAGTGTGCTGGACAATCAGGAACTTTGTACCTGAAGCGGGACTTGGGGTCAGGAAGGGTGAAGGGCATGGCCGGTGGGATTGAGAGGGTGGCTGAGGGTGTGGTGGAAGGTGAATTTCTTTAGATGTGACTTGAAGGAGACAAGAGAAGAGAACAGAGTTCCAGAGCGTGGTGGCAGAGATTTGAATACCTGACTGCCAATGATGGGGAGACTTGGAGCAGGCGGGCAGCCTGTCCGTTGGCTGCTGGGAGAGCAACAGACAGGCTGATATGGACATCACCGAGGTAGAGAATTCTACTGTATTCCACAACAACAAAAGTACACTTGTCTAGCACTTTGCACGTCAGGAGGCACTGGATGTATTCTAATGTATTCTTGTATTATAATATACTGGAAATAGGACACTATTTCAATAACAAGAACTCTGCCTCCTGTACCGTTCATCTTTATGTCTCTAATTTTGTTTTCTTAGGTAGCCACCGATTACATCTTTCTTTGTCCAACACGGAAAGTTGCTCAGTCGATCACTGGAACAGGCAGTTCTGTTTGGCTTTATGTCTTTAGTTATAAGGCCATTGCACCTAAGGCCTGGGGAAACAGAACATACTGTTACAATCATGTCTGTCACGGGTCTGAGCTGCCGTTTGTGTGGGATACCATCAGTCTTCTGAACTATACCTTCACACCCGAGGAACAAACGCTGGTGAATTATATGATGTGTTTCTGGGGTAACTTTGCTTACCACGGTAATCCCAATTCCCAAAAGGATCATGGCAAGTTCCCTGAGCTCTGCACTCTCCAACCAGTAATAAACTGGCCACAGTATACACTCCAAAACTCCTGGTTTTACTTTAACTTCACATTGGCACCTAATGTTCAGGGAGATTTCCACAGAAAGCATTGCGTTTTGTGGGACAAGCTCAACATTTATTAGTACATGAAGTCTGCCAAACCTGACGGAAAGATATTTTAGCAGTGAAATATGTGTGTGCCCGCATCGGAAAATTGTTGTCTTTAACTCCTTCAGCTGAACACAAACCATGCAAACCGAGCACATTCAAGTCAATGTGGTCCTTGACAGACAGACGAACAAACAACATTCAAGAGAGCTATTGGCCGGTGGCTGAATACAAGATCTTCAAAATTTTCACTTAAGATGCAAATTTGTGAAGCAATAAATCAAGATTTACATCCAAAAAATACAGTACCAGGATTGGAAATGTCTGCAATACACACTTATCACCACTAGTCATATCTGATGGCTTGATTAACTGCTTGTTTTTGTCATTGAGGACAATTAACACGAAAACAAATGTAGTAGAGTCTTTATATGACAGTACTGTATTATTATTAGTATCATTAAATCTCAAAAGTAGAGTTGCTCTGAAGTTCAGAACACCAAGATTGTATAATCCTAATACTGTAATAATCCTTGCATTTGATATAGCACTTTTCATGTCCTCAAGACGTCTCAAAGCGCTTCACAGAATATACTGCAAAGTGAATTGACCGAGTGTTTGTGGGTGAAACATGGCAGCCAATTGTGCACAGCAATGTCCCACAAACAGTCATGGATTGAAATGACCAATTATTTATTGGGGGGGGGGGTGGGTTTCAAGGGATTATTATCAGGCGTGTGGAGAAAGGAAACTTGCCCAAGTTTTCACCCCGCCTGAAATTGAACCAAGATCTTTTGCTTGCAAGGCGAGTACTCTATCGACTAACCACTGAGCAACAAGACTCCACATATATATCTTATAGAATATGCTCGAGGGGCTGAATGGTCTACTCCTGTTTCTATGCCTTGAATACAGAATATACTGCAAAGTGAATTTATGTATATTTGTGGGAGAAACGCGGCAGCCAATTGCGCACGGCAAATGGCATGTTTCTGTGATGATTCAGATGATTGAAACATTTTATTTTTAACCACACGCATGGGTAACCATTGCTTTACAAGAAAGGAATGATGGCATTTTAAATGGTCTCTTAGATAAAGGAAACAGCTTTATATCCATTGTGTGTTTACATTTTCCATATAAGGTACAGTTAAGTAGTGGAATGGGCAGCTTTCACCCAGCAAAGTGAAGCAGCATTCAGTGCTTGTCATACAGAAGGATCTACCTTTCACGGTCAAATGTCCTGTGCTGTTCTTACAACCGCTTTCATCAAGTTTCAAGCTCCGCAAATGTACAACTCATTAAAAATAGAATGCCTGAACAGTCGATCGAACTTGATTTGCTTTTCTAAGACTTTCCTTGTGCAAACAGCGAGGGAATTTAACTGAACCACGCATGCCAACATCATAACTCTGGTATTCCCAGCATAAACAATCACAATAACCTTTTGACAATACTGGCTTTCTTCCATCACTTCCAACGTATCTCATCGTAGCCCTTTTTTTTAACCTAAACTTAACACTTATCATTTATCTTTGGTTTTACTGATCAGCAAGTTTACCATTGACAGAATATCAGCAGCGTGAGTTGGCTACACAGCTGCCATAGCCCTTCACCTTTTAACAAATCCTGATTCGAATCTACCCCAGGGGAAGCTGAACCGCTCCACTTACGAACAACTGTTGACTGTCCTTCTCGAAAACTCGTCTATTCAGTCTCGACAGGCTCGACAGTGACAGAACCTGTTCGTGAGACTAAACCTCACGTATCACGTTACACCGTAAGTTACAATGTGCAGTTACCATATGAATAATAATAATCCTCGCATTTGGTATAGCACTTTACACATCTTCTAGATGTCTCAAAGCACTTCACAGAATATATTGTAAAGTGAATTGACTGTATAGTTGTGGGCGAAATGCGGCAGCCAATTGCGCACAGCAGCATCCCTCAAACAGTTGTGGATTGAGTGACCAAATTATAATTTTATTTCAGGGATTATTATCAGTCATGTGGAGTAAGGAAACTTGCCCAAGGTTTCGGCCTTCCTAGAATCGAACCCAGGTCTCTTGCTTGCGAGGCGAGTGCTCTAACCACTGAGCTACAGGACTCCATATTATTATCTGATGTACAGAAGAGCAAGACTTTTTTCTGAGTATGAAGTGTAGCTTGTGTTTTGGGGTATGGGGGCTTCAATATCACTAGTCTGCAATACTTAACACAATTTTGTGGAGAATCATGGCATAATACAGGCAGCCATTGTATGCATTGTTCTCCTTGAATAATATTGTCACAGGTAACGACGCACTTTAACTTTTATAAGTTTCAAAGATCATCTCATCAGATTTTAACTACAATAAAGCAAACCCATTGGTCATCCACTAAATGCAGAAGAATGTCAAGAGTAGGAGATAGGGAGGGGAGTAACATAGTTCCAATGGGTGATCAAGTACTGCCTTAGGTTTAGTTGGCTAAATAGGCCCCTTTTGTGCTATAATTTCTACTTGGTCCTGCCTCATAAATCAGTTTCTCAACATCGGTAGCAGCGTAGGAGAACAGTGAGAGGAGGAAAATAATCTGAAACCGAAACATTGTCCTTTTCACAACAGGGACAGCCAGGAAAGTGATTGACAATGTCTTGATGTCGAAAACCACAGCAAAGGACTTGTACCCTGGGGTCTGCAATCAGTTTCCTCACGATCCTGGGTTAACTCCTTCTGTTTGAAATTGCACAACATTCAACTGTGAAGGTCGTCAAAGCCATATAAATTTGTCAATAAGATGTGAATTTGTGGAGCTCCTGTAGCTCAGTGGTTAAAGCACTCGCCTTACAAGCATGAGATCCATGTTAGAATCCAGGCAGATCAGTGCAAAACCTTGGGTAAATTTCCTTACTCCGCACACCTCAAAATAATCCGACCGAAAAAAAAACACAACAATAAAAATTGGTCATTTCAATCCACGACTGTTTGTGGGACACTGTTGTGTGCAATTGGCTGCTGCGTTACTCCCACCAATATACAGTCAATTCACTTTACAGTATATTCTGTGAAGTGTTTGAGACGTCGATAAGATGTGAAAAGCGCTGTATCAAATCCAAGGATTATTTATTATTTATTTATATAGAGTGCATTTCCGCACCACACATTCCTTCCGAACTCTAAGAACGGGATTCACTTGCAACCCACCATCATCACACTATGAAAAGGTTACAGATACATGATGAATGAAGGCTTATTGATTTCCCCAAATAGGCAGTCAGTCAACAACAAAATAATACATGCCATATTGATGGTGAGCTGAGTTCCCTAAATTTTCCGGTAAATGTACCAAATTACATTTGTCACTAGACAGTCACTAGACGACAGTACTTACTGTGAAGCATTTTGATGTTAGGGGTACAATATGAAATTTCTCGGGTTTATTCAACCTCTCCTAAGTTCATTTTAACTTCCTGTAAAATACAATCACAACAATTTATGGTATATCCCATGAAGCTCTTTGAGCCATCCTCCAGATAATGGAAGGTCTCATTAAATATAAGGATTATTATTATAAATTGAACAGTTTAAATGTATTTCAGGTAAGCAAATTGCAAACAACAACAACAATTTACATTTATAGAGCGCCTTTCACGTCGGGAGGACGTCCCAAGGCGCTGAACAGGAGGCGTGTGACCCGAGCTGGGAGGGGAGTGTTTGGGAAGGGGTGAAACACAAAGGGGAGGTAAAAGAGTTCGGGGTGGAACAAAAGGCACGATCGAAGAGGAAAGTCTTCAAACCGGCCTTGAAAGAGGAAAGGGAAGAAACGAAACGGAGGGATTGAGGGATGGCATTCCATAGGGTGGGAGCGGAGAAACTGAAGGCCCGGCCTCTGATGGTGGGGCGGTTCGGGCGGGGGGCTTGGAGCAGGCCAAGTCCTGTTGAACGGAGGGTCCGGGTGGGCGTGTAGGGGGAGAGTAGATCGGTTAAGTAGGATGGGGCAAGGCCGTGTAAGGCCTTGTAGGTGAGGACGAGGATCTTAAACTCGATCCTCTGGAGGATGGGGAGCCAGTGGAGACGGGCGAGGGTGTTGATACAAACTATTTTCTATGGACTTTTCACAATGTATAGGGTGATGTAATAACGACTCAGCACAAGCGTCTTCTTCTATGTTTGGGTTAGTATTGTTGGAAACAACTCTTTACTTTGAATTGGATGTGAAAGAAGTAAGGATTGTTTAAACATCCAAGATACAAGCTTGAAGATGAGTGCAGTGACCAAATTTAGTGTTTTTGATTATGCAGTGTTACTTCTTTGCATTCTGCTTCTCCCTTTAAACATTTTTATAGTATTAATTAAACATTTAGATCTGCCAACTCCCACATTTTTGTGTGTGATTTAGTTTTGCTGTTCTTCTTCCTATTGCCTTTCAAGGCTAAATCTGCTGGACTAAATTTGGTAATGCAACGGTTTAGGATTCCTTGGAATGTCCTCAGCACTCAACCTAAAGTGATTGGCTGCATCTCCGACTCTTTCACTGCTCACTGGCTGTGCGGACGCTCAGTATTCAAATAAGGCTCGGAGCAGCGTCTAAATGGAGCAATCCCACATCAATCATTCTTATCATTTCGAGTTCAGTTGCTACATCGTATAAGTATCTCTTGCATTCTGGCTTGGCACTTCCACGGCTGTTCGGTTGGGCAGTCGCAAAATAAGTCAGCTCTGAGACTCCAACTTGCTAAAAAGTGGCTGGATTGGAGGTTTAGAATTGTTTTTTGTCGCGTTTTCGTGAAACGAAAAGCGCCGTTTCGAACCGAAGATCTGCACACGCGAGCTGCTTTCTTGCTTAATTTTTTTTGGGGGGGTTGCTTCTTTTTATTTTAAAAGAGGAAACCAAAGTAGAAAAATGTCGCGATTTAGGAAACAAGAATACAAGAGGCAGGTGAGCGAGGACCCAGACATCGATAATCTGTTGGCAAATCTCTCTCCGGAAGAAATGGAAGAACTGGAAAAAGAGCTGGATGTGGTGGATCCAAATATGGTCCTACCTATCGGATTGAGACAGAGAAATCAGACAGACAAACAGTGCACAGGAAACTATGACCGGGAAGCGATGCTCCACTACTGTGAGAAAGCAACTAGGAAATTGATAGAACGAGAGATCTCTATTGACGTGAGTTCATGTAATTATATTCTCTAGTCGTCGAAGAGTGTTTCCGTGTACCTTTGAAAAAGAAATGTATTGATTCTTTAAGTCTCTGCTGTTTCGAAACGTGCTTGAGTTCCTACCTGTTTTCAGTGAGTGTCCAGCGCCTCTTGTATTCACATGTGAAAAGTGCTTTTCGAGTGTAATTTTGCTGATCAACACACATTGTTTCCAGGGAACTATTCCTAATACTGCATTCTTCATCCGCATTCCATTAGTGATGGTACAATTGTGTTTTTAGTGCGATTTTGAAGTACTCAGTCCACTGTCACATTGAATGCAACAATGCAATGTACGTTGGTTCATTTTCTCGATGTGAAAGGTGCTATACGAATGTTGTTGGTGTTGTATATGTATGTTTATAACTAATACAGCAGAGGAAATAATAATAATCCTTGCAGTTGATATAGTACTTTATCGTACTATATCAACTGCAAGGATTATTATTAGTACTTTATTTGATAGTACTTTATAGTACTTTAAAAAAGGGTTTATTACCCCCAGAAAGTAATTCGCCAATCAACTGACAAGCAGGTACTTGCTAACTGCAAGATAGATAAATAAAGGTAAATGTGGAGTAAGGAAACTTGTCTAAGGTTTCGCCTTTTCCAGGAATCGAACCCAGGTTCCCATGCTTTTGAGGCGAGCCTGCTAATCCTTAGAGCTGTAGTTTACGAGCCAATTGCTCACTGGTTCAAACCCCAGTCAATTCCGAGTTTAAAAGTGTTAAGGAGGGATGCTTAATGAGTTTAAAGAGTCCAAGTCCTGACAGGGTTCATGTCCCCCTCTTCAGCACCCTCTATTGGCAATGCTCATGTATGGCAGCTGTTGCTCAGCTGTGATGGGTCCTGGTACAGTCAAGTCAAAGGCTCAGACGTGAAAATCTTGACTGATCGCTTGACTGTAGGGCAACCAATGACTGCGGAGCCGCAGAGAGGGATATTAGAGAGGGAGAAAAATAATCGCACGCTTAAAATTAGAAATACTATTGCAAGGTGTTTAAAAACCTGCGTTGATGTAAGGTTAGGGCTGCACTGCAAGTATCGGAGCTTGAAGTCTGCTGGGAACATTAGTGCAAGTGAAAGAGAGCCTCAACCTGCTCTCATTGGTAATGTGGATAATGGTAATGTGACAATAACAGCAATAACAACTTGCATTTATATAGCGCCAGTGAGTTTCACAGAGTGGAGCGTGACACCAAGACGGTGGGGGAGGGGCGGTGGGTGGGTGGGAAGAGGTGAACTGTAGGCACAGTCAAATAGGATGGACTTCAGGTGTACCCTGAAGGATGGGGAAGGAGAGGGCAAGGCGGAAGGCTAGAAGACGAGTGTTGTACACTTTCGGGGCTTAGTGGCTAAAAGCCAGTTGTCTAAACGTCATCCTGTGGTATAAACAAAGGGATCTGCCACACATATTAACCACAAAACAAGTTAGGATTACTTGAATAAAACACAAAATACTGCCTGTACAAAATATTGCTACAAATCCAGATGATGCCTCACCTGCCGAGTTTTCCCACCTCTCTCTGTTTTTGTTGAGGACTACTTGATTCCTCAGCATTACTTGAGAAACTGGCCAGATCTGAAGTGAGCTTCAAATCCATCTCAGCAGCGGCAGGATTTCAAATAATGAATCTGCATCCTAACTTGTTATTATCATTGTTGTTGTTGTTCTTGTTCCCAAATTATATCATATCTAGATTACACTACAATTAAAATATATATCAGTCATGGTAGTGATCAAACATTTGAAGTTCGGAACTTAATTTGTAAAAGTATAAAACCAGCAATTCATTCAATCTGGAGAGAGAGTCTCCCACAGTCAGAATAATAACTGATATATACATTACTATGTATGAGAGGTTGAGAATGAGTGTCTCAATCTCTCTCATAGTAAACTATTCATCAGTTATTATTCTGAGATTCTCAGATTTACTACAACAACTTTGATTTATATAGCACCCTCCACGCCGGATGGCATCTCAGAGGGCTTCACAATAACAGATCTCGGGGATGAGCCAGGGGCAGGGCAAAAAAGGTGACCGAAAGCGTGGTCAAAGAGAAAGGTCTTTATCTGAGACCTGAAATTGGGAAGAGAGAGGGCGAGGCAAAGGGAGCGAGGAAGGGAGTTCCAGAGCCTCGGGGCATAGTGGCTGAAGGCACTGCCGCTGATGGTGGAGCGGAGGATTTGCGGAACAAGGAGGAGGCCAGTCCTGATGGAGCGAAGGCAACGGTTGCTGGTTTGAGGAGTGAGGAGGTCGGAAAGGTAAGGGGGTGCAGAGGAGTGGAGGGATTTGAAAACAAGGTTGAGGATCTTGAAATCGATCCTCTCCGGGACAGGGAGCCAGAGAAGTCCAAGGTAAGGACCGGGTAATGGAGGAGCGAAGTTTGGTGCGGCACCAGACGTCAATAAAGTTATATATCCCTGAAAAGACTAGAACACCCAAATCCCCATGCACGAGCCTTGATTGATAGGTGTTCATATGGGTTTTCCCCTGAATGGTCCACAATAGAAACATTTCAAGTAGGTATAGGTCCTCATAATATAGGCAATGTTCCATAATTCTTAATTGGACACTAAGTTGGGGAAGCCCCTGACTGCAAAATGGCTGAATCAAAGCCTTACAATGGTGTGGCCATATCCGAATTGTACAATAAACATTGTAAGCACGTTGTGATGTTAATGCTGCGTGAAAGGTGCTACTTAACAACAACAACAAATTACACTTGTATAGCGCTCTTCACATTGGACAGACATGCCTTGGCTCTCTGACTTCTCAAGTTCAGGCTACTGATACATTCTGCATTAATATACCAAAAGTAGCAATAAGTTTGAGGAGAAGGAAAAGAGTAACTATGGATGTGCTCTCTAAAACAACTTCTCTTCTTTTAGAAAAAAAAACTATATATTTTTTCTGGTCATGGAGAAACCTTAGGCAAGCTTCCTTACTCCACATGCCTCTGTTTACTCTCAATAAGTAAGCACCCAGTTATCCGTCGATTGTCGAATCTCTTACTAATAATCCCTCAACAGCAATGTTGAAGGCTTACTCACTCCACAGTTGTTTGTAGGACTCTACTGTGTGCAATTGGCTGCAACGTTTCGCCCACAAAATGCACAATCAATCCACTTTATAATATATTCTGGGAAGAGCTTTGAGGCATCTCAACGGCATGACGACGCACTGTATCAAATACAAGGATTACTATTATTATTGTCTTGACCTGGTTGACTGGATAGCTTAAGCAATGAATTGAAAAAAATTGAGTTTGAAGTTAACATAACTAAAGCCTCATCTACAACTTGTCACAATTGTTCAGATGTTTGAATATTTGAGAATCGGGAGACTAATTGGCTCTTAGATACTTGAAAATACCTGCTCTATACATACTGTGGTATCCTTGATTGCTTCCCAATGTCCTTGTTGCCAGATTCATATCATCACTTGTAGAAATCGTGCCCTTTCACAGTATCCCTTTATACCTCTGCTTCTCAAGTATCCATCTATCTCTCTTTTAAACATTCTGATTCTGGCTTTACTGGGTTGAACATCTCATTTACAGGATGGCACTTCAATGGAGGGCTCTCCTAGCATTGGAGTGTCAACTTAGACTGTGATTTTGAAGGATCAGTGTTGAACCTATAACCTTTTAACTAAGAGGCAAGAGTGCTCCCAACTGAGCACTTGTAGTGTCAGCCAAGTAAAAAAATATATACTGCTGAGTGCTGACTGTTGCTTTCCACACCATTGCTTTCAAAGATACAGCAATATGCTTCAGTGTGAACACAATAGGAGAGGCCATTTGGCCTATCAAGCCTCTTCCAACACACTGTACTGCTTCATGTCAGTACGGGAATATGATCTGTTTCCATTATAGTCTCTTAGTCTCAAACAGTTTTCACGATAATCCAATTCAACTGCTATTGACCTGTGTAAATAAACACACAGTCACTGCACTTTTCAATGTATTCTGTGAAGCGCTTTGAGTCGTCCCGATGACATGCTAAGGAGCTTTATCAAATGCAAGGATTATGATTATTATCATGATTATTATTATTATATATACTTTCTGGAGCCAGTCTTGACCCTGCTCTTCACAATTCCCTGCCTTTCACTAAACCCTGCTGTCTGTAAGTATTGTTCCAGTTTACTCTCATAAATGATGTGGAGACATTAGGTAGCCTGTATATGGACTGAATTCTAACCTCCCTCACCATCCACTGTAATGTTTGGCTGCAGATGTGAGCTTGGCCTTGGTTTAAACTTGCATATATATCTTGGCTTTTATAAACCCTTTGCTCAAACAGAAGATTTTTGGCTGCCTCCCATCAGAAGCTGTGTTTGTCTGTGCCCTGCAGGGTTTATCCTAATTAGGATGGCTATCCTACGATTGGGTGTGCTAAACAGGCCATGATTAGTTCCAGCCAACAACAGTTCAACTTAAACCTTGCCTCTCTGAACCATTGTGCATTTCTTTCCAGTAAAGTCAGAGAAAATACTTGGAATAAATTTGGAGGGACATAAAAGACTTTTGCACAATTTCTCATAAATGCTCCAGATAATTTTAGGTATCATGAATACATATTCTGCAGTTTGGTACTAACATGTAACGATATTCACTTAGAATGGAAGGAAATCCCATTAGTGGTTAAGGCTAAACCACTAATGTTGGCAAGTTTTTTAACCAGTGGAGTTTTTGAATTGTCAGCCAATGTGCTACAATTCTGGGTCAAGTAATATTAGAGTATCCTTGTTAATTATCCAGCGCCTTTGGGCGTCCTCCCGATGTGAAAGGCACTCTATAAATGTAATTTTGTTGTTGTTGTTTTACCTTGCAATTCAGGCTAACCGTCTTCATAATAATAGAAATAATCCTTGCATTTGAAGATAATGATAAGCTTGGTATTTTACATTGTGCCTTATTATGCCTTCAAGACATCTACTGTCTCAAAGACCTACCAAGATCTAACAAACTGGTGGAACAGAGTTGATAAACTGAATGTCCTCCTCCTGTTTCTGTTTTGCCATGTTTTGAATTTCTGCCCCATCCTTAGTTTCCAAGTAAGTATTATGTCTCATTGCTTCGGAGGGAACGGCTAAAGTTACTCAGTAAACTTGTGGCGGCAAAACAGTTTCCCAACTCATTCCCTAGACTAGACGGGATTGAGTCTTTGTCTTATCACTTTGCGATGTGCTCCTTTTGTCAGCCAATGTGCTATAATTCTGGGTCAAGTAATACTCTAGTATTACTTGACCCAGTTATAGTTAATTATAACTAACAATCATTGACAAAATCCCACCATTCACCAAAGAATTCACAAAAGCCTTTGACTGGATGGAAAATGATACATGCCAAACGAAAGGTTGCTATTCCACAAGAGTACTCTGTTGGCAATTCATTTCATCACCAGTGCCAATCTTTATTTATGTCTGAACAAAATGCCTCCCAGATGATAGTAATCTATATTTGTACTTGTACTAGCCTCAGCTGTGTTTGAACTTTAGGAGATACAAAACAGATGGGATTGCACATGGACAATCAAACAGCATTTTAAATTCACCAACATTAAAATGTGGTTAAAGTAATAGTCGGATACTGTTTTGACAATGACTGGTGTCATCACTCACTCACTCACTCACTCACTCAACTCGTGAAACATTTGGTTGGTTTTGATGGGTTTTGATGGGTCTTCCTTCTCTATACCATCCACCTATGCAAAGGTTTTTTTAAATTAAAAAGTTGTTCAGTTGAACACAACATTCAACAAAGTTTTTCCTGTTCTTCTAGCCAACAATCCCCCAGATAAAATGTGGTCATTTACTGTTTCACTTAAATTCAACTTCACAAGGGTCAGTTCCACTGTACAAATCGTAACAAACAATTTTTAACAAAGGTACTGTATTTGTGGAGGTCCTAAAATGTATCACATTGGCTTCCTGGAATCTGATTCTAATCTGTTTGTTAGCCAAATTTAGCTAGGCTAGATTACTTTTGTCCCACTGAAATGTTGGAAACATTACATGTCACGGTATAATTACAAAGCCCCAACAAAGCAAAAGTTCCTTTGTAAGCAACAAGAGCCATTAATGACTACAATTCGCTCCACTCACAATCCAGCGATAAATAATGCTAACTTAAAGAATTGGAGTAGTTAGAGCATTCGCCTCGCAAGCGAAAGACCTGGACTCGATTCCTGGCATAGCAAAATGTTGGGAAAGCTTCCTTCCTACACATGCCTCTGTTTACCTCACCAGTAAGTAGGATCCCAGATGTTAGTCAATTGGTGGATTGCTTTTCCCAGCGATAATAATTCCTTTCTTTTTAAATGGTCACTCAAACCACAACTATTTGAGGGACACTACTGTGCACAATCGGCTGCTGCGTTTCATGCACAAAATTCACAGTCAATTCCTGTTACAGTATATTCTGTGAAGCGCTTTGTGATGTCTCGAAGATGTCTACATCAAATGCAAGGATTATTATTAGTGTAGTTTATTCTTCAGCATAAATTACTTTTGTTATTCAAGTATTGAGTGTACAAATGCTGGGTTTCCAATCGTGTTACCTATTTGGTACTAAACATCCTTTGAATTATTTTCTCCTAGGAAGGGCAAGATCCTAGTGAAGCATGCACAGAATCCACATCTACGGAGTTCCATAACAAAACGGACACCACAAAGAAGGGTGAAGAGAGGCCTGCGAGAAGGTATGAGCAAGAGGCGAGAGATACAAAAGAGAAACAGAAGGAAGAAAGAGAGAAGGAAAAAGAGGTGAATGGAAAAGAAGGAAAGGAGAGGAGGAGCGTGGAAATAAAGGAAAAGCAGAAAAGCCGAGAGGTTAAAGGGGAAGAGAAGGAAGACACATCCACTAGACCCAAAGACGAAACAGCAAAGACAAGCGACAAGAAAGGAAAATGCACCAGGACACAGTGTGAGACGAAAGACAAGGAAAGTGAAAACTGCTCCGCCACTTCCACGGCAAACTCTGGTAACTGTTGCTCAACGCAGTGTAAAGATTCCTCCAGCAAAGACAAACCTCAGCGGGAGAAAACTGAACCGAAAGCACCGGAAACGCAAGCCCCCGCCTCGACTATTTTCGATGAACCCATAGAAAAAGTGATGAACAATGACCCCGCGGTCACCGAGGTCAATTTAAATAACTCCGAGGGGATTTCCAATGATATCTTAATTCGATTTGCCGACGCTTTGAAAGCGAACACCTTTGTGAAGACCTTCAGCTTCGCCAACACCCGGGCTGATGACCATGTGGCTTTCGCAGTTGCCGACACGTTAAGGCTAAACGAAAGTATCACGAACCTCAACCTGGAATCCAATTACATCTCCGGCAAAGGGGTCATCGCAGTCATGAGAGCGTTGCAGCAGAACCATGTCCTAACGGAGTTCAGGTTCCACAACCAGCGCCATATATTCGGGGGTCGGGTCGAGATGGATATCGCCAAACTTTTGAAGGAGAACACCACCCTTCTGAAGATGGGCTACCACTTCGAGTTGGCGGGACCGCGGATGACTGTGACCAACCTGCTGAGCAGGAACATGGACAAACAGAGGCAGAAGCGTCTGCAGGAGCAGAGACAGGGTCAGGAAGGGGACAAGAAGCAAGGCCTAGAGGTACCAAAGCCGCACGGCTTGCAAAAATCGCCGAAAGCGTCGCCACAATCTTCGCCTAGAAGCTCACCCTGGACATCCCCTAAACCATCTCAGAGAAAAGCCACCGTTTCCGCGCCGCCCCCGCCCCCGCCCCCGCCCCCGCCCCCGGCCCTGCCCGACAAAATCGGCTCAACGACACCCAACCACGGATCAAAAGGTAGGAGCGCGAGAGAGGAACACAAACAGACCAAGAACCTGAAGAATTCCTTGACCCCCGTCTCGGAGAGAAAGCTGGACGACAGAGCGCCAATTCCGGAGAAGAATTCAAGAGATCAGTTTCTGGCTTCCATCCGGGCTGGCAATATCAAACAGTTGAAGAAGGTAAGTAACTTGTCTCTCAGATTTGATCAACCGTTCGTTTTAATGCAAGTCCTGTAGCTCAGTGGTTAGAACACCCGCCTCGCAAGCGAGAGACCTGGATTTGGTTCCCGGCAGGGTGAAAAGTTGTGTAAGTTTCCTGACTGCACACACTCTGTTTACCAGCTTTAAGAAGGAACCTGGTTGTTGGTCAATTGGCCGATTGCTTCTTTGGGGGTAATAATTCCTTTAAAAAAAATTGGTCTCTCAATCCACCACTGTTAAGCGCTCTGAGACGCCATCCGGCATGGAGAGCACTATATAAATCGAAGTTGTTATTGTTGTTGTTGTTGTGAGATATTGCCCGCCAAGTTACACCCACAAAATACACAGTCAATTCACCTTACAGTATATTCTTGAGATATCGCAAAGACATATTAAAGTGCTGTATCAAATGCGAGGATTATTATTTTATATTATCACAAGACATTCACAGTCCTACATATGCACTTGTAGGAGATAGGGTTTTAAAAAAACGATACATACTTTAGGTCTAGCTAATAGGTGGTGATTTTTATTGCGATTCTTTGATAAGGAAACTGAGTGGGGACTCCTTTCAGTAAGTAGAAGTATGTCAGGCACATCACGTCAACTCCGAGCCACTTCATCCTGAAAGTACTTTGTGTTGGAGTTGGAATTTGGTGTGACATACCTTCAGCCATTCAAAGTACTGTACAAATACAGCTTCCAACATAGTGTGTCTGCACCACTAGCAATGATATTGCCTACATTTAGAACGGTCGTGTGCAATTCCAGAGATATTTCTATTGTTTGTGTGATTGCTCAGGTGTTAAAAATGTAAGTATCTTCTCAAGTCCACTTTACCACTCTCCTATCCCACCTCCCAACCCACCTACCCACCCCCCTCCACCCCAACCGGCTCCTAAAATGATTCTAAAAATATACACACTAATAATCTCTTAGGAAGATTTCCGGCTGTGTGTGTGTGTGATTCAGCGCAACGATAATAATATTTAGAAGCAACCCAAATGATGCAGCTGTTGTTATTACTTGTGGTTCACAAGTAATTGAGTGAGGGCTAATTTTACCACCACTAATAATGGTGTTTAATTTGCTAGTTGTGACAACCTGGTGCAAAGACAATTGCAGGTTAGCTAATTATAACAACTAATGAGAGCGATTACAGAGGTAAATACATTCTGAAACAGTATAGGGGGAAAAAGCAGCGCGATTTAATGCTCTTGAATGCTATCCGGGAAGCCCTGTTGAAACATACATGTAAATAAGAATGCATGAGTTTCCAACGCAAGTCCTTGACAGTTGAGTTGGCTAATGGCATTGTATGGGCTCACACACAAAAAATGACTACGGTACTTGGCTGATCCTGATCAGAGTTTTTAGAGAAGCAATGGAAATAGTAACAGGTTCTATTTTGCCTCATCAGCATCAGGATAGTACATATTAACCAGAAGATATAATACTAATCCTTGCATTTGATAATAGGTGTCTTCAAGAAGTCTCGAAACGTTTCACAGAATATACTACAACGTGAATCGACTGTACATTTTGTGGGTGAAATACGACAGCCAGCCATTTGCGCGCAGCAGTGTAATATACTCAGTGATGCTTAATTTTGTTTTTACAGAGTAGAGCCAGAGTGTTCACTATGGTCTAATAATATATTGGCACAATTTCTAATAGACATATTTTCACTGGTTTTAGGTTGCAGTACCAAAGTTACTGCAATGAGCAGAAGAGGCTGCACGCATGTCCACTACTGGAGGTTTCCAATAATCTTCTTCGTAAAACCAAACTTCTTACTATTGCCGAAGCATCATTGCCGTTATCGCCGATAACATTCACAAAACACATTTGCCGTACCCAGGCCCTGCGACTTAAAGATGGCAGAATTCTTAAGGGTTGTTTTCAAGTAGGTTTCATTTGATCTCCTCCTCTCTGCATCCTTCTTCACACCATATGTTGTGCACAATGGCAGCGAGCAATCCTTTTTATGTTACCTTGCTATTTTTTGTGCTTTCCGTCATGAAGGGTTTGGCAGATTCCTTTTGATAAATGCGGTAGTTCCCTGCTATAAAGTCTGTCGCTATTCATATGTGACCACTGTTTTCTATTCAACGCTTTTATACACGTTTCATCTCAGCTGGTTTCAGTCTTCGAAAGAGGTCTCCACTTCTGTCTCCACTTTTACCACAAGTCACAAAGAATCCGAGGACATGTTAAACCCCCAAATACTGACGTTTGCAGTCTTCACTCCCTCGCTGATACAGGGAAATACGGAGAGCTGCAAAAGGATACAAGGGAAATAATACATAAGGCTAAGGGGGAATATGAAACCATTCGTTCAGCTGACATGCAGCTTGGTCGATTTTCTCAATCTGAATCTATTTACCCTTCCACTTGCACGAATGATGCCTTATAATTCTAGCCAAGTAGTGGAATCATCAAGTTAGCTTCTGTAACCAGAATTAAGGTCTTTCACTGAATGTTAAAAGTTATGAGACCAACAGAAATGGGTACTGTAAACTGAAACTCCTATTATTGCCTGTGTCTTTTGAATACGTTATGTATGGCTCTTTATTTTGTTTTTTGCAATGATTATTTTTGTCTAAAAAATAAGAGCATTTGTCTTAATCCCAGAGGATTTGTAAATATTTGTGTCGTTCGATGTCTGTGTAATATTTGAACGAGTATTAAGCGAACATTTGTGAATGTATGCTGCACATGCTGTCAAGAGACACACAAGCCACACAGTAGTCATGTACCTCCCATACTTGCCTGATTCATCATCTATTAAACAGATCACTAAAATTGCAATAAACAGCACAATTTAAAGACTGACCGTTTTTTCTGGCTACAAAGTATCATGTTATTTTTTCTTGTATGATCATGACAATGTCGTTTCAATGCTTATCTATATCCACTGCGGAAATGATAAAAGCGATACCTGTACCCTTACACAATAGTGCAATAGTGTTTTCCTTTTAAATATTTTACGGCTTGGTAACGGTGGCACATTTGATTTCAAATGTAAATCCATATTCTTCACAGGAAATGAGTATTGTGAAGTTCACTTTACCTCTTTAGCAGAAGCTCAGGATTGACACCGTGTGGAAATGTTGATGCTAGTGCAACTATATTAGCGCCTCGGGACGTCCTCCCGAGGTGAAAGGCTCTCTAGAAGTGTAAGTTTGTTATTGTTGTCATTGTAGACTGGGACAATGGCATAACTGGTGATTGGGAGGGATACAGAGAACAACCAAATAAGATCGAGAAAATAACAGGAAAGATTACGGGGGAATATGGACAGCAATTTGCAGGCGATATTGAGGGCAACAGCAAAGCATGTGAGAATGAGGACAGTAAAGAAGTTTATGATAGCAGACACATGTGGCCTTAGTAGAGGACACGGACTTGCTTGAATTGTTGAATGAATATTTTGGCTTCATGGTGGAAAAGGAGGACTAGATGCAGGACATTTGGGGAAGCTTAGAGTTTAGGGAAAGGGATAGCTTAAAGACTTAATTATAAACAGACAAATGGAATGGAAACTAAAATTGATAAGGGAAAGAATTGAGGAGATTTGAACCGTTATTTTACCCGTATTCAATTAATTCAAAAATTGTGCCAGATGATTGGATAGCAGCAAACTTTCCAACAACAACAAATTGCATTTGTAAAGCGCCTTTCACGTCGGAAAGCCATCCCAACCCAAGGCACTGGACATTCAGGGATTTAGACCCAAACAGGGACTTGGGATCAGGAGGGGATGGAGTTGGACGGAGAGTAGGGGTAGGAGGGTGGCTGAATGCGTGGTCCAAGCAGAGGGTCTTGAGACAAGCTATGAAGGAGGCAAGGGAGGGGGCAATACAAAGGGACTGTGTGATGGAGTTCCATAGGGTGGGGGCGGAGAAGCTGAAGGCCTGACCACCAAAGGTGTTTGGAGCCTGCTGAGCAGAGAGCAGACAGGTTGATACGGGGAGAGGGGGATTTCAAGAAGGGAAAAAGCAGGCAAATTTAAGCCAATGAGGTTAACATCAATCTACTGAAATCTATTCTCCAGTGCAGAATAAATAATAAAGAATAAATAATCTGCATAGATCAGGGAGAGTTAACAGGGATTTGTTGGATTTCAGTCTTTCTTCTCACACCATCACAACATTCTGAAGTTGAAAACCCTGGTAAAAGTTACTCTTGCTCCTCTGGTTTGTGAATTTGACAATGCTGATACACAACAAGAACAACTTGCACTTATATGGTGCCCTCCATGCAGGGTAGTGTCTCAGAGCGCTTAACAGTGGCGGAGTCTGAGTCGGGGAGTGGGGGCTATGTATAACAAAAAGCTACAATCAAAGTTGCTACACTTCAGCAAGACGCAATTTTCCATCTTGCCTTCGTATCTATGAGACACATCATCCATCGTATCAGGTGAAAGTTAACGGAAACCCCTGATCTGAATTGAATATGTTTAAGCGATAGCTACTTGCTGGTATTTGACTCATGGCATTCTGGTTAGCAGTTGAATCGCTCTCCAATCCATCTTGCCGTTATCTCCAACACAGCACACTTTTCAACTAACTAACTAACTTCTCACCTTCAAGGCCACTCACGGCCTCGCCACCCCCCCACCCCCACACCACCTCTCCCAACTTCTATCCCCCAATTAACCTCCTCAGCCCCTCCGTTCAGCGGGCTCCTGCCTGCTCCGTGTTCCCCACCCGACCCACCCTACCATCAGCGGACGGGCTTTCAGGCTCTCTACTCCCACACTGTGGAGCTCACAGTCCCTCTCCTCCTTCAAGGCCGGTCTCAAGACCCTCCTCTTCAACCGTGCCTTCTGCTGCCCTCCCAACTCTCTCTCCTCCCCTCCTAACTCTCTCCCTCCCATCCCCCTGCCCCTCTCCCTTGTTCGAGTCCTGTCCCAACTGTTCAGCTCCTTGGGACGTCTTCCCAACGTGAAAGGCGCTCTATAAATGTAATTTTGTTGTTGTTTTTGTTGTTGTTATAACCAACCAACCAACTAACTAACTAATTCACTCACTCACCAACTAACCTTCAGGCCAGATGTGTTCCCGCATCGAGGCAAACATGAATGGAGGAGGATGGATGGCTTCTGAGAGGAACAAACACGGACATGGAAAAATTGAGCCAAATGGCCGCCTACTATATTGTACATTTCTACAGTTTTACGAGGAGGATTTCCAATCAACGTAGATGTGGGTCGATTGCAAGGTACTGTAAACATATATCACCACCTAGGTTGAAGGAGCCAGAGCAACTGCCCTGACATTGCTGTGCTGTTATTACGTTACCATAGCGCTGAGTGAACTAAAGAATGAAAATGTTGCTGAAGCTGCTGTTGGGACAGATGAGGTCACCGATGTTTGCTTTCGAGCGAGGGAGTTTAAAATGAGAACATTCCACTGGTGAACTGCCAATGATCACCCTTAAATGGCAACCATTCCTGCAAAGACCGTTTAATAATGGCCAGCATATTGGCCACGTCACTTCAGCACTTGTTTTTCTTTGCTGGTTCTAAGGGCTGCCATGACACAGTTCTCGTCCATAAATATGATTATGATCTGGGGCTGAGGGAGACGGATCTGGGGCTGAGGGCTGCGGCCAAAGTTCACTTCGGTATAAAATGCCTTTTATTTCGAATTCGACTGTTTTCCAAAATTCACAATTCGACTTTACATCTTGCATACATACACTCTTTGATCTGTGCTTCAGTCCTTCAGTGTCATTTGGCATCAAAGGTTCAGTTCACGGCAATCAGATGCACCTTTTTGAAGCAAATGATTCGAACATTCACAATTCACATATCGTACGAAGGATGGCTCCTCCAATCATGCAACCTCCACCAGCTCTATTGGACTGTCAGACTAGACTGTGAGATCAATTCCCCCAATAGGGAGCTTGAAGCCCTATCCTTCTCACTTAGAGGTGAGAGACTGCTACCGACTAAGGCAGGCTGACACCTCAAACACTTGTAGTTTCATGCAACTCTGGCCCATGTGTCCAAACTCTACCCAAGTAATAATAATTTGGCCATTCAATCCACAACTGTTTGTGGAACACTGCTGTGTGCAGTTGGCTGCCACATTTTGCCCACAAAATACACAATCAATCCATTTTACAGCATATCCTGTGAAGGGCTTTGAGATGTCTCAAAGACATGATGTAAGGATTATCATTATTATTATGATATGTGCTCCAGTGTTACTTGAAACATGATCAAAATAAGATATAGGTGGTTGTCTAGAAGATGAAAATCTATGGTGAAAGCTTATGATTTGAAGGTTTGTCCATCACATCAACCTGTTTGCTTTACTAAATAAGTTCTGTCAGATCTTACACCAGATTCTTGGTTAGAGCTCAACCCTGGGATAGATATCCTTATCTCTGGAGGGATGGACCAGCTAATGACACCTTACATACACCTTAAGCTAAATTGTGCTTCCTGTTGACAAGACTTCGAATGACAAAAGGTGATGACCAAAGACCCTGTCTCTACCAACATCAGATTTCAGGAAATGCAGACAAAACAGGTTTCTTGTTTGGAACAAAAAATGTATTGAAAAGAGACACGTTTCAACAAATCTATCAGGTCGTTTTTCAATTGAATATCTTCATTCTAACATAAGTAGCTGATTTTCCAGAAACGGCAGATGCATTTATCATATTGGTATTTTAATTCCGGAATATCACACAGAGAGGAAATTAGGTACGCCTGCCAAATCCTCAGTACCACCGAAATGGCTATATTTGGGCATTTTTCTCTGTAAACTCTCCAAAGTTCATTCCTTTGCCATTCCAAGTTGTGGGATGGAGGCCAAACCACCGTCCCTTTTATTGCTGGTACAGCTTCACTGAAGCAAAAAAACAAAGACCAAGCAAACGATCTCTGGGCTGTAAGGCCAAGAGAAGAACCAGGCTCCCAGGTGGGTGGGGGGTGGGTGGGGTGAGTAGGGGGGGGGGGGGGAGAGCGCAGAACAAAAAGCAATGGAAATATTTACATTCATGGTTGCGATGCAATGAAATATCAGCAAAATATAACCTTCAAAATTTGCACTTCACTATGCAGCACTGAGACACAAACTGCAAAGACACGCACGATTTTCTGTGCGGTGGTTTAGATTTGGCTTAACCCTTTTGTGCACTGTTTCATGTACTGTTTAACCCTTTCATGTCTGCCCGCATGCATTTCAAAACAGATTTTTTTGGAAAATTTTCAACATTGTCCTCGCATTGCGTTTAATAATAGTTGTCTCACACGAACACTAATTCATCTTTCGTACCTAGGCAAAGAATCACTTGGACGCCAGGTGTTAATGTTGTTCAGTTTGGTGGCACTTTCGTCTCTTGGGATTTGAATTCAGCCTTGGCTAACACCCTGATGTGCTGTAGTGGGTACCATCCTTCAATAAACTGAGACCCCCCCCCCCCCCCCCCCCCCTCCTCGTCTGCCTGTTCAGGTGGACATTCAAAATTCTGCAGCGCTGCTGAAAAATAGAAGGGAACTTCTCTTGGTATCGTGGCCCATGATCCCCCAAGAATCTATTTGTGAGACATTTCTGCAGATTAGTTGACGCACTCAGGAAGAATTCACATTCCTTCTCACCAGCAAGATACACGGTCACTGAACCTCCCAGTGAAGCACTTTGAGACATCCTCTTGACATGAAGGATCCTGTACTAAACGCAAGGATTATGATCCGTGACAGAGGGTAAATATTTTGGCTTCTTCTTGAAACAAAAACAGTGCATCACAGGAGCAAGTCGTTTGCTTCGGCAAATATATTTCCCCTGAGAAACCATTGTGTTGTTTATAGCTTACACCGAAGTTTAAAGTTACAGCCACATCCAGCCAACGTTCCTTGTCGCAACATATTGATTTGCTCAGGCCAATACTGGCGAAATGTACATTTTGTGGCCTACATTGCAGCTGCTGCTGCGTTAGACTGACCAGGAGAATGAGCCATGAACTTAGATAATTTGTAGTTCTGCCAAGTATAACCGTAGTGTAGTCAGTTTTAAACACCCGTCAATTACCCTGGCAGCTGTGCCAGAGTTTCCTGAGTGCACACTCCTTCGCAATAACTTAGGAACAGGGACCAGGTACAAAATGCCATGTCTCTAAATATTTACGAACCAGAATGAATTAATTGGGCTGTCCAAGTGTTGATAATAAATAGGAATGCCCCCACTGTCTTACCATCAATACTTGTGGAGCCATGTAGCTCAGTGGTTAGAGCACTCGCCTTGCAAACAAGCGACATGGGTTCGATCCCCGGCAGGGCGAAACCTTGAGCAAGTTTCCTTATTCTGCACGCTTGATAATAATCCCTCAATTGGATGGGGTGAGGTTGGGGGGAGGGGGTCAGCTGCATGTCTGACAGATATGCAAAAACCTACCACCGTGCTTAAGAATATCCAAACGAAACTGAGAATTCCATGCATTTCACCTAAACCATGCAGCTAAAACTGCTATTGAAGATTAAAGGGAAACATGTTCCCAAATCTCTTGTATCTGGATGTGGACAGCAAAACTATGCAGCTACGAATGGAATGAATGCAAACCATGTGGAAAATTTTAAATCTAACCAACAGTTGGCTCAGGGGAGGTGCTCAAAGTACCACAAAGCCACTTGATGGCATTTATCAACAGAAAAGATCATTTAAGCGACTGCTCAGGTCACATAGGAAAATAAATCAATTTGTACAAAACTTTTTATTTGTCTTCCTCCAAGTTAGCTTGACAAGCATATTCAAAAAAAAGTCCATGAGTTAATTAATAGTTCATTTTGATACAGCACCAAATCATGATAAAGTGTTCAAACTGCTTCATGGGTATTTGCAGTTACACGTGGTAACTTTGTACAGTACTTTGATTGAAGCAGTAAGAAATATCTGAATAAGATAGTACTATACAGGGCAAAGTGACAAGCACATATCTGTCTGCAAGAAACCTGCTTAAATAAATTTTAACAGCTTCATATTTTACAATTTATAAACAATTTAAGATACCACTGTATCTTGGAAAAAAAAAGCAAAATCTATGTACAAAGATTGAATAAGTAATAGCTCCATTGCCAGGTGGTTTGAAATAAGAGCTATTCTATATTAACACTGTACATAATAGTGATGCATCCAAAGTTGAAACCATCCTCGTCTGAATCCAGGCTAATGAAAAAGCATTTTCTGTCAATCCAAGGAGAAACTGCCAACATGAGTCAAATGTCAGTTGTAAGATTTATCCTAAAAGATGAGAATTTCTGAAGAAAATATGGAACCATATGTGTTTACTGTTATGATACTAACCGGGTACGCTTCAAGATGTCACTTCTGGTCCCGATAAGCCATTTGACAGGTCTGCGGTTCTGCACTACTCAGTTACATAAAAATTTACTGGGATAAAGAAGACCAAGGTCTGTCCAGTTCGCATCTCCACCATCCTGACAGTCACTTGACACGTCGCTTGCCCAAATTACACACTGCATCCCGAGATAAACGTCTTCAAACGAAGAGGGAGGGGGAAAGTTTTGTGGGTTTAAATCAAAATAAATCTTTTTTTTTACGAGTAATAATAATCACAATAATCCTTGTATTTGATATAGCGCCTTATTCATGTCTTCCAGACGTCACAAAGCTCTTCTCCAGGATATGCTTGCTGCCAGAGTGTAGTGACTGTATATTCGGGTGGGCCGAACGTAACGCGGCGGCCAGTTTGTGCACCCTAGAGGAAAAAAAAGTCGAGACGACAAAAACAAAACACAAAACACATACCCAATCTGACCGCCTCCTCCACCATCACCACAGACCCATGTGTGTGTGTTCGCAGTACACAGGTAATTTGGGTACAGTTATGGTACAGTTAATAATCATGATAAAAACTACTGAAATGGCTTCAACTTTGGATGCATCACCGTATTATCTACTACAGTGCTAATATAGAATAGCTCTTATTTCAGATTATTACAATAATCCCTCAAAAAAACCCCACAATAATAAATTGGTCATTTCAATCCACGATTGTGGCAGACTCTAACGTTTGTGGGGAACGCTGCTGTGCGCAATTGGCTGCCGCATTTCGCCCATAAATACTGTCTACAGTCAATTCACTTTGCAGTATATTCTGCGAAGTTCTATGAAAGCGCTATATCAAATGTAAGGATTATTATCACTATCATGAGGGATTATTTACCAAACGTAACAAAACCTGCCCAAGCATAAAGGGGGGAATCGAACCCAGGTCCACTGGCTTAGCCAGGCTCCCCAACCACGTGACTCCACCTGAAGCTTCAGGAGCTCAAGAGTCACCCAATGCTGTTGTCCCTCAGGGTGAGGGAGGGGGAAGAGTTAATAATAATAATAATAATAATAATAATAATCCTTGCATTTGATATGGCGCTTTTCACATCTTATTGACGTCACAAAGCGCTTCAGAGAATATACTGTAAAGTGAATTGACTGTTTATTTGTGGGCGAATCGCGGCAGCCAATTGCGCACAGCAGCGTCCCCCCAGAAACAGTCGTGGATTGAAATGACCAATTTTATTATTGTGTTTTTGTTGGGAGGGATTATTATTAGGCGTGTGGAGTAAGGAAACTTGCCCAAGGTTTCGCCCTGACCTGTCTGGATTCGAACACAAGTCTCCCCAGCTTGGACTCCCCCAGCTTGACAAGACAAGTGCTCTAACCACTGAGCAACTGGAGCTCCACCAGTAAATAAGTTGCTCCGCGCGTGCGCAGTGACTACCCACCCACTCACCCAGCCCGGTCCTGCGCCTGCGCACTTCCTTCTCTCTCTCCCCCCCTCCCCTCTCCACTTGCTCAACCGGCTCGGCGCAGGCGCAGTACGTGTCCTCCTCCTTTCTTCCACCTCCCTCGACGTCACCGGCTCTGTGACGTCGGCGCCAGTGACGTCGACGGAGCAAGATGGAGGAGTACGCGCGGGAGCCGTGGTGAGTGAGTGAGTGAGAGAAGGGAGAGGTTAGAACATGACAGTTTAGACCGTTAGAGTCGGTCAGGGGGTTTATAACGCGGCCGCTGGCTCCTCAGGCCCGGGGTTAGTGAAGCTATTTTGTGGTGGTGGGGGGGGGAGGTGTCCAGGCCGAACTTAGACAAGGCCTCACACACACACACAGGCCTCTCCCGGTGCCCTTGAGATGTCAAGAGACCCCCACACTCTCTCTGCTGTCTGTCTGTCTGTCCCTCCCTCACCCTGAACTAAATCACCATCTCCTTTCCCTCTCTCCCTTCCCCTCTCTCTATCCCCCTCTGTCTCTCTTTCTGTTTCCCCCCCCCCCTCTCTCTCTCTTCCCCCCTCCCTCTCTCTCTCTTCACCCCCTCCCTCTCTCTCTCTCTTCCCCCCCTCCCTCTATCTCTCTTCACCCCCTCCCTCTCTCTCTCTTCACCTCTTCCCCCCCTCCATCTCTCTTCACCCCCTCCCTCTCTCTCTCTTCACCTCTCCCCCCCCTCCCTCCCTCTCTCTTCCCCCCTTCCCCCCCTCCCTCCCTCTCTCTTCCCCCCCCCTCCCTCTCTCTCTCTTCCCCCTCTCCCTCTCTCTCTCTTCCCCCCTCCCTCTCTCTCTCTTCCCCCCTCCCTCTCTCTCTCTTCCCCCCCTCTCTCTCTCTTCCCCCTCTCTCTCTTCCCCCCCTCTCTCTTCCCCCCCTCTCTCTTCCCCCTCCCTTTCTCTCTCTTCCCCCCTCTTTCTCTTCCCCTTTCGTCTCTATTTCCCCCTCCCCCCCCCCCCTTCTCTTTCCCTCATCGTTCTCCTCTCTCTTTTCCCCTCCTCTCTTTCGTCCCCCTCCCCTCTCCCCTGCCTCTCTCTCTCTCCCCCTCTCATTTGCCCCCAGAGTAAGTCAGCACCCTCACTCTGTCTTTCTCCCACGCACACACCAAACAAAAAGTAAAACGTAAATGTAACTTGTCTAATAAATATAATTCAATATAATAATCATAATTCTTGCATTTGATTATAGCGCCTCATAGCGCCTTTCACGTTGGGAGGACGTCCAAAGGCGCTGAGCACTTCACAGGGATGTACTGTAAAGCAAATTGACTGTATATATTGCGTGGGAGAAACGTGGCAGGCAAATGCACGCAGCCATGTCCCACACACAGTTGTGGTGCATTGAGTGACCAATTTATTATTAATAATAATTAATTTATTAATAATAAATGATGTGTACACTGGATGCATAGTGAAATTAGTTGCAGATTGTGATTATAAAGTTGTACTTGATGTGGGTATTTTGTGTGGGTGAAAATAAGGCATGTGCAGCAATGTCCTACAAACAGCCATAAACTGAGTGACCGATTTTTATTTGGAGGAATGTTAGAACATAAGAATTAGGAACAGGAGTAGACCATTTGGCCCCTCGAGCCTGCCCTGCCATTTGATAAGATCATGGCTGATCTTCTGACCTAACTAATTACCTGCCCTATCCCCATATCCCCTAATCCCTCTATTTTAAAAAAATCTATCAGTCTCAGCCTTGAAAATGTTCAAGGACTGAACATCTACACCTTCTGGGGTCACTACCCTCTGAGTGAAGAAATGTTTCCTCAACTCTGTTCTAAAAGGCTGACCCTTAATTTTAAGATTATGACCCCTGGTTATAGATTCTCCTACCAGGGGAAACAGTCCCTCACTGTCTACTTTATTCAGCCCTTTAAGAATCTTATATGTTTCAATAAGATCTCCCCTAATTCTTCTGTACTCTAGAGAATACAGCCCTAGTTTATTCAACCTATCCACTCATAGGTCAGTCCCCTCATCCCAGGAACTAACCTAGTGAATCTACGCTGCACCCTCTAAGGCAACTATGTGCTTTATTAAATAAGCAGACCAAAACTGCACATTATACTCTTGGTGCAGTCTCATCAAGGCCCTATACAGTTGCAGCAAGACTTTCCTACTCTTGTACTCTAAACCTTTTGCATTGAACGCTAACGTGCCGTTTGCCTTCTTAGTTCCTTGCTGCAGCTGCAAACTAACTTTTTGAGACTGATGTACAAGGACACCCAAATCCCTTTGTACGCTCACACTATCTAACCTACGCGAGGTCACCTGGAAAAACTCCCTTCTCTGGGAGCTTTCTCTCCAGACACCGAGGTACCTTCTTCCTGTTTTAGTGGACCTTGAAGATTCCCTCTCACTATTTGAAAAGAGAAGAAAGTTTCTGGAACTCTTTCCTGAAAAGGCTGAGGATGCTGGATCTATTCAAATTTTCAAGAATGGGAGGTGGATAAGATTTTTGTTAGGTCAGGGTATCAAGGGATATGGGGCAAAGATGGCTAGTTGGAGTTGAGGTACTGATTAGCCATCATAGTAAAGAATGGTGGTACAGATTTAAGGAATTGAATGGCCTACTCTTAATCCTTTGTTCACCCGGTGTCCTGGCCAACGATATCCCAAATAAAATCAGTCACTTAGTCCAGGGCTGTTTGTTGGATCTTACTGTGCGCCATTTTGCAGATAGATAGTAATAGATAGATTAAAATACCTTATTACTGTATACTAGCTTATTAGCTAGTGTACAATCATATTGATTTCACATTGAATTTTGTCATTAATGAAACATCTTGAGATATCTCTTTACAATGTAGTGACTGTATTTGTTCATTTACATTGTTGAATGAATGTTCTGCAGTATAACCAACAAATGATGTCCATTTTCTCTGTTTTAGCCCCTGGAGAATTGTTGATGACTGCGGTGGTGCCTTTACAATGGGTGCCATTGGTGGTGGTATTTTTCAGTCTATTAAAGGTTTTAGGAATGCTCCAGTGGTATGTAATTTTGCTTTCTTGATCAAATTAAGTGCAGTGACTGGTATTTCTTGACATGCTCTGCCATTAATCGTACCAATCTGCTGGCTAGTTTGAAACCAAAACAGAAATCGCTGGGACCCTCAGTAGATCAAGCAGGCAGCATCTATGGAGAAAGGAAACTGAGTCAAGGGTAATGGACCTGAAACGTTGACACACTTTCTGCGTAGATGCTGCCTGACCTGCTGAGTGTTCCCGGCGATTTGTGTTTTTGTTTCAGATTTCCATCATCTGCAGTATTTTGCATTTTTGTTGTTGGTTAGTTTGTTGGCTTCTCCCAAATATTTACTTTAAAATGTTTATCAGGAGCATCTCCATTTTAAAATTAATTACATATTGTGTAAAATTAATGTTTCATATTTTTGAACTTGCATCTCTTACATTAGCATTTTTTGTTCACTATGCATATATACAGTATATGCCTTTATTTGACATTTATTTATAGAGTTTTTGCTGCGACAGATATGTCTACATCTTTTAAGTTGTTCTAAATACATGTTAACTTCTTTAAAAACACAGGGTATGCATCACAGACTGAGAGGAAGTATGACTGCAGTTAAGACCAGAGCTCCACAACTGGGAGGTATTTCATGTGCTTTATAAACTTTGTACAGTATTTACACAGGTTGCACTTTGTTTATATCAATCAATCAATCAATCAAATAAAGCTAAAAGTGGGTAATTTTGTCAACCATCGGAAACATGTGCTATTAGCAGCAAGCTGCCTGCAATCCTGTTGCTTTCCATTGTTGAATATTGAGGTATTTAAGGAATCCTAGCTACTATACTGTGACTCAGCCATGAGGTGATCCCACACGAGACAAAATGCTGTTGCACCATTACAGGATTTGAGTAGATCAAAGTCAAATGACCCTCAAGGCCATGGGGAGAGGAAATCTACCTCGTTGTACACTCAAATGATCCTCATGTTTAGTTCTCATTGTTACTTATGCCAGGGTACTAACCCTCATGGTGACTTATTTAGTGTAAATGTTTGCAGATGAGCTAGTCTGGTAATGAGAAATCGGGTTTCAGTTTGTATTACTTTAAATTATCTTTCAAATGAAAGAGCAGGGGTCAGAAGTTTAATAACCTCTTGACTGCAAAATACTTTAGATGTCCAGACGATGTGGATTTTAGAAAAAGCACTACAAACTCAGTTTTAACTCACAACTGGCAAAGACTGAGCTTACTATTTTGAGTTCTAATGAAAAGTTGCGGAAGAATTTACATGCGCAAATAAGCCCCATCTTGGAACAAATTAACAAACTCTTCTGATTGTTTTCCGCTTTGCTTTTCTCTCCCTGTGTGTATTTAGGGAGCTTTGCAGTTTGGGGCGGGCTTTTTTCTATGATCGACTGTGGCATGGTGAAGGTTCGTGGAAAAGAAGATCCATGGAATTCTATAACCAGTGGAGCCCTAACAGGTGCCATATTAGCTGCAAGAAGTAAGTGTGTGTTTTTACAACCTTGTGCAAGAATTTAAGTGATGATCGATATATGGCGAGCATATATGATTAGTCAGGATTTATGACCCATTTTCTGGAGAAATTATGCACATCTTGTAAATTAAATGTATGAAATATAAAAATAATAAAAATCAAATTGAGTCCTATGTGGATTCGGAGAATCAGCAAGTGCTTTGAAACTTCTGCTTTTCGTAACAAACATACATAGGAACATAGGAATTAAGAGCAGGAAAAGACCATTCGGCCCCTCAAGCCTGCCCCACCATTCAATAAGATTATGGCTGATTTTCTAATCCAGCTCCATCTGCCTGCCTTATCCCCATATCCCTTAATTCCCCCTATCCATTAGAAATCTGTCAATCTCAGTCTTGAATATTTTCAAGGACTGAGCATTTACAGCCTTTGGGGGTAAAGAGTGTAAAGTAAAATTAGGTTTGGAAAGAGCCATAATAAGGCCACAGCCTAGAGATTGCATATAAATTAAATTCACTTTTTCCAATTCTAGAAGACAATTTCTGTTCCAACAAGCTTACTCGTTTTTTCTGGGACAATTAGCAATTTGCTGAAAATGCTGTGGTATGCATCTACCCTGAAGAGAAATGGGCAATTCATGCTTTAGGTTAATTTGTGCCAATAAAAATACACTGAATGTGTCTTTTAATTTTCAGCCTCATTCATTCACTTTCAATCCAGGTTTAAGTAAACAGTATTGTAAAGACTATACCTGTGCATTGCCAAAAAAATTTAAGTATTTCTTTTCATCTTCAGGTTGTTTCAAGATTTGTTTCACAATTCAACATGTCTAACTCGAGTTTCCAAAACCAACTTGCCTACTAATCATTTGAAGTTTAAAATCAGTTCTGAACTTTTTTTTTTTAAATGGTATCTAATAATGTTCTACTGTTCATTCTACAACAACAGAATTACATTTGTATAGCCCCTTTCACGTCGGGAGGACATCTCAATGTTCTACACAAGCCAATACAATAATGGGTAGATGATTTTGATAAATGCAGATTATAAGTGTAATATTACTGTCCAAATTTAGCACCCATCTTGAATATTAGTGCACCAATTAAGAGATGGTCTGCATTATAAAACATTTTGATATCTTGCTATATATATTCGCCCACAAATATATATACAGTCAATTCACTTTACAGTATATTCTGTGAAGCGCTTCGGGACGTCGATAAGATGTGAAAAGCGCTATATCAAATGCAAGGATTATTATTATTATCTCTGAACGAGTGGTTTTAAGTACGTCAACGCTATGTGTAGTTATACTTAAACTGATCATTTGTGTTTAGATGGTCCAATGGCAATGGTAGGCTCAGCTGCTATGGGAGGTATTCTACTTGCTTTGATTGAAGGAGCTGGCATATTACTTACGCGGTTTGCTTCAACGCAATTTCCAACTGGTAAGTTGTGAAGATGTAATGTTAATTCTTAATATGTGCATTCCAGTGCATCTCTTTGGTTGGATGTGTAGGTATTGATCTAGTTATGCAAACGATGAAATAGCCTTCAAAGTTTAATAATGTGGTAAAAGTTATTAAGTTTAATAACTTTCAGATGTGCTTTCTGCAGTGCAGAGGAAAATGCTCAGGAAATGGATTTCTATATAAATGTGCACATCTTGCTATTAAATAGAGTGCCTTACCCATTTTCAAATATGTTAAATTATTTGTGGGCAGGAACGTGACATACCCAACAACCGATACATCAGCCCCTTTTGCACTCTGAATTGACCGTTTCATATTTTATTGTTAAAGAAATTGTATTTAAAATATATATATAACTGGTAACTCAAATCTCGTGAGCTTTTTCTCTCAAAACAAATTAAGTCCCATTTTTCTTTTAATGTATAAAATGTGCATTTGTTTTATACGTTGCAAAGACAGCCGAGATTCATCAGTGTATCTAAGCTAGCTTTAGTCAGCTGTAATTTGTACTGGAAATACTCCTTGACCTGCAAGCACCTGACATCCTCAACACGAGTGTGTGCAAAGCTTGGGATGAATTGTGCTTTAGAGAAGGTAATAATTGAATTGGAAGGGGAAAAAAAGAGGCAAGCAATGACAACGATGAAATGTCTTGATTGCTATTGCAGAGAAGCTTGAGAGTGCTCCAAAACTACTTTGTCCCTTCTACAGGTCCACAATTTACAGATGACCCAAACCAACTACAGACGCCACCATTTAGCGACTACAGACAGTATCAGTGAGACAGCTCAGATCAGTGTACTTGTGAATGCTGAGACTACTGTCATCAAGAAAGAAAATACTAGGAGCTTCCCGTGAAGGACATACTTGCATATATGTATTCATTGGATGTAACCTAGCTTTTTTGTAGTGCTGTACTTGTGAAGTATTGCAGGGTTAATGTGGTTAGCAAAGGCCATTGGAGTAATGCGATCGTTTAAAATGTATAAAATGGTTTTCTGACAGTGACCTTGTAATATATGTATATACAGTATATGCCATTTTATCTTGGTATGAAGGCCTTTTATCTGAGTAGAATTGTTATGTGGTGTAGTTATTTTCTGTGCCTGAGTTTTCTCTAAGAGTAAAATTGTAAATTGAATGATAATTGCTGAGATTGTGGTGTATTTTTTTCTGCATTTCAAATCCACCCAGAACACCCGTGACTCTTCCTAGGGGTAAAATTACCATATGTATGTATAAAGATATATATATATATATAGTATACATATATATATTATATTAGTATTTAAAAACACACTGAGCTTTACTAGGCCTTAGTTGGGGTGGAAGGGTTATTCCATTTCATCACTAAGGCTCGGGAAGAAAAAAAAAAACATTTGAAATGTAACTCAAAAACAATTCCTACATGTAGAATTTTAAAAGTCTTTATTAATTAGCCAGTTTACAAAATTGCTGGCTGTAAACTTTGCTACACCTTGGGAATGACTCACGTGGTCTTAATGTAAATTACAGCAGAATAAGCATGTTACCAATATTTGAACCATTTATAGTCTGAATTCAAGGCAATAGATTTGGGGAGAAGATTGTTTCCTATTGGTTTCAAATCAAAATGAAGCAAAGCAAAATAGCATGAGCAAATGCTGTAAATTTGAGGATCACTGGTGTATGAATTTATTTGAATCACTGGAGATGCACTGTGCTAGAAGACACATGCATCCTTAATAAATTATTAAATGTTTTCCATTTTGTGGGAGCTTCATTGTCAGGGCTGTCCATTCATGCACCTGGTATTCTGCTTAAAATTCACTCCATAAATTTGACCTGAATTTCAAACGAGATCTCCAAAGTGGTGGAAGGATAATTGAATGTATTGCCGCTGTATTTAGCATTTAATTAGTGACTCCCCTACACCCAATGAATATATAATCAAATGCTTCCTTTTCACAGGTAGAATTGTTACATTTTATACTGTGCTTGCTTTAGCTGTACATTTGCTCAAGGTATGCCATCTTGTCGCTCCTCAGGAAATTGGACCTGATCCTAGAAACACTTCACTTCTAACTGATCACTTAATATCACACAAGCAAAAATCATGTCTGTACTTTATCCAGCGCAATGTTCTAGTGCATGGCTGGCTGTGTGCTGCATTGTTGGGAGTGCACATCAGCCTCTTCAAGTGGATGTGAAGGATCCCATTACACTTCCAAAAGCGGAGTTTCTCCTGGTGTTGTTGCAGACAATCCTCTACATAAACTGGCAATTCATTTCATGCCTAAATTTTTGGAAAAATTGCACTGTGTGCAAATCGGGTGCCACTTTCTACAAATTCAGCCACCGCACTTCATGACAATTCCCAGTAAAACGCTTTGAAATAGTGATGATAATAATAATCTTTGCATTTGATACAGCGCTTTTCACATCTTCTAGACGCCTCAAAGCACTTCACAGAATATGATGTATCCTATTCAAGGGTTTACATAGAAATTATTGTCAATTGAATAAATGGCCAACTACAATTTGATCTATGGAGTTTCTATTAATTTTGTAAACAAGACATCCACTTTATTATACATAGTGGCGTGGTACTACCAATATAATTGCACAAAGTAGTGACTGGAATCAGGTTTAATTCACAAAATATTCTGAAAAATGCCCATATGGTACATATAGAATTCCTATAAGTACTGCCATCTGCTAAATTTAAAGATGACCAATTCACGCAAGACAAAGTGAATGAAAGTTTTATAAACGCTGCTTATAAATTGAAGTGAATTGAGCAACTTCACACCTGAAACCCAAACGTCTAAATCTGTACAAGAATAATTTAAAAAAGAGATCCAGCATAAGCAGAAAATCAACTTGGCTCCATCCTGAGCCTCAGGACCTGTATGTGGTGCTGTGTGGGATCCAGGTCAGACCAAGATCCTTTTCACGTAATTCTGTACATTTGAATGGAGTTGGCTCTTTGTAGCTGCGAAGATCTCCTGTGCCAGTTTGCGGGTCGTGTCAGTTCCGCTCCACATGGCTCGGTAAACTGGAAGAGTGTACTTCTGTTTTCCCTGTGAAAACAAGAAAACATTTGTCAAAACGTAAATTTTATTTGTGTGGTTTTACACAGCCTCCCCACCCACCCTCCACACCACCCCTTATTGACAGTTTTCTGCCTAGTAGGGAGGTTATTTAACTCCTTTCCTCCTCTCCCTACAACTTCCACTGTAGTTCATTTTGTTTCCAGTACCTCCTGCAAACGGGAATTACACAAGCTTTGAGAGGAAGTGCCATCAGGCTATTTGACCACTTGATCACTACCAAACCCGATGATGGTTTTCACTCTTATGTTCAGAGATGTGCAGAGGAAATGAGGCCAATTTTAACCAACCTTTGCCTCACCTGAGCTACCTCAGGAAAAAGTAGAGATTTTAAAAAAAAATCATTTTTAAAGCTTGATAATTTGGTCTAAACTCCACAAAGAATCACGGAGAAGTGACTCATATTATCTAAAAGCTTCCTAAAAACAAATGAATCCGCAATCTTATTTGATCAATCGTGAAACTAAAACATGTCTTTTTCCTCAAGGGACACATTTCGATCTATAATAATAGATTTTTAAAAATAATATTTATCTCACAAATTACTTACTAGTAGTGCCTGCTGTAATTACACCGGGCGTTCTGGATCATAAGTCTATCTTAGTGAAGGGTAGTGAGACATAACGAATACGTGAAAATGATGATTACGAGAGCATTGACACACCTGACTGTGGAGGAAATTTCTGAGTTCCTCAAAACCCGGCTCAAAGTTATTTTTCACAACAATCTGCGCCCATCGAAGACGCAGTTCAGCATTCTTGGCCTTGGAGATCTTTGGGTACAAGTCCGACAACTTTGCCAAGTTTCCTGCAAAAGCAGACACATTCTACATTTCATTCCCACTGCGAATTATTAGCATTTAAAAAATATATATATTTAAGTATTAAATGATTTCCGGACCATATTTGGTAGAAAAATATTGATTGGCGGTGATGTATGATGGAAATCGCTACAAATATGGTGTCAGTAAATGAAGGCTTATAACACACAGTGCAGAGTAGCTATAGTGCTCTAGACAAGGTGAAAAAATATTAACATTACAGTTATTTATTTAATATTCCTGATTGACTTATTATTCCTGGTGTTTCCCATTGTCAGATGCAACATCCTCACATTTATCTGCTGAACTTGAGGTCAAAGCAGGTTAGAATAATCTTTAAAGCAGAAGTGCAAGAGTACACCCAGGTAATCCGCCGAGTTTTCAGTCAATTACCATGAACTCAACCACTTTCATTTCCCCCATTGTAAACTTGCAAGACACTACTTGATACTTTATGATAATAATAATAAAATGCATTTGATGTAGTGCCTTATCATGTCGTTTAGGCGTCTGAAAGCACTTCACAGGATATACAGTCAATTTGACTTCATGTATTTTGTGGATGAAAATATATACGATAAAAATATAGTTAAAAAATGACAGAATTTGGGCTCCATTTCTGAGACGTTACACACACTTTTAAAGAAAGATTATTTGAGCTCTGTTTATACTGCTGGAATAGAATTTATGAGCAGGGAATCCCAATTTACACTTATCCCAGTTCATTATCATATCGAATGAGGCCTCAGGAGAGTTTTGCACACGGAGCAATAAAAGCATGGAATTGTACAGTAGAATATTGTCTGGCTGTACTGGCTCTTCTAAAGAGCAATCCTTTCAATCCCATTTAGCTGCCCTTTCCCCCCCTAAAGTTTACCCCTTTTTGCATATTTTGTCAGTTCCCTTTTAGGGAACAGCATAAAGGATAGACATTGTCACTGGTACTCATCTTAATAATAATAACATAATAATCTTTGCATTTGATACAACGCTTTTCACATCTTATCGACATCTCAAAGCGCTTCACGGAATATACTGTAAAGTGACTGTACATTTGTGGGCGAAAAATGCGGCAGCCAATTGCTCACAGCGGTGTCCCACAAACAGTCGTGGATTGAAATGACCAATTTTACTATTGTGGGTTTGTTGGATGGATTATTATTAGGCGTGTGGAGTAAGGAAACTTGCCCAAGGTTTTGCCCTGACCTGCTTGAATTTGAACACAGGTCTCACGCTTGTAAGACAAATATTCGCCCACAAATATACAGTCAATTTTCCTACTCTTCTTTATCCTACCCCTCCCCCCCCCCCCCCCCTCCCCCGTCTCTTGTCCGTACCTAACTGTACAGCACCTTGGGACGTCCTCTCGACGTGAAAGGCGTGATATAAATGTAAGTTTGGATTGACTGATTTGAAGTACTCTAACCACTGAGCTACAGGAGCTTAATGAGGTGTCACAGTTATGTTATATTATCATATTCTTTACCTTGAGGCAAAGGAGATATTTCCACCAATTTATCAAGGAAATGCACAATCTGGTAGGTCCCCCAAGAGGATGGATCCATAGCTTTAATCGCCTCAATATTCAGATCTTCAGCTGCCCAGAGAGATGCCAAGGTTTCGGCCGGTTTCATCAGAGTAAGGCCAGGTGAAAGATCTGGGAGATAAGGTGGCCATCCAGGCTTGTTCAGCCAGCGATCAAATTCATATCCTAACACAACAAAAAAGTCATTTAGACTGTTGAATAGAGCAGCTCAGCATATTGTCAACACTCACAAGGTACTCATATATTGCAAAACAAAAGCAAGGATTATTATTATATATAGCCGCTGTTTAACCTTTACTTCCCTCTATTGACAAGTAATAAAAATAATCCTTCCATTATTTATTAAAAATAATCCTTCCAGCATTTCTTCTGGACGTCTCAAAATGCTTCAAATGTAAAGTCATGGATTGCAATTAGAGAGACATATTGACCAATACGCATGAACTCCTTGCTCTTAAAAATTGTGCCACTGGCTCCTCATCCCCCAGAGGATCAAATCCAAGATCCTCGTCCTCATCTTCATTCACGGCCTTGCTCCCAGCTATCTCTATGACCTGCTGTCTCCCTATCAGCCCACCCTTCCCCTCCGTTCAGCAGGCTCTGGCCTGCTCAATGTCCCCCACCCGAATCACCCCACCATCGGTGGCCAGGCTTTCAGCCTCTCTGCCCCCTATACTCTGGAACTCCATCCTGCAATCCCTTCGCCTCACATCTCAAGATCTTCTTCTTCGACATGCCTTCTGATACCCTCCGAACTCTCCCCTCCTTTCCTGCTCTCCTTCCCCCCCGCCACTACCCCGACCCCCACCTCCGCTTGGGTCTCAACCTAACTGTTCAGCGCTTTGGAACGTCCTCCTGACATGAAAGACTCTCTACCAATGTCATTTTGTTGTTGTTGTCACAGTTTTCTCTACCCACCAGAATAGGCAGTAAAGATCTCAGCTCAAAATCTCATTGAAAGTTCAGCACTGAACAACAATTCAACTGAGCTGGATTATCAACCTAGACTGAGAGCTCATGTGCGACCATTCTTATTAGGCATATTTACGATTTTCTTGCAATATCTGGTTAAAGGTCTGGTTTGTTTCTTCATATTTAACAAGGCCATTCAGCAATCATTAATTGCCAAAACATAGATTTTTCGAGTTCAAAGCAATGAGCTACTTATCACAACAGCAACAAAATTACATTTGTATAGCGGCCGGGCCTTCAGCTACTACGCCCCGAGGCTCTGGAATTCCCTCCCTCACTACCTTCTCCTCGCCCCCTCTTTTCTCAGTTTCAGGTCCCAGCTGAAGACCTTTCTCCTCCGGCGTGGAGGGCGCCATATAAATCGGAGTTGTTGTTGTTGGGCGAGGACACGGGCTGCAGAGTTCTGGATGATCTGCAGCTTATGGAGGGAGGAAATGGGAAGGCCGACAAGCAGGGTATTGGCATAATCAAGCCTGGACGTGATGAAGGCATGAATGAGAGTTTCAGTGGCCTGAGGGGGTAAGGGAGAGGTGGAGTTGGATAATGTCGCGGAGGTGAGGGAAGTTAGAGCAGGTCATGGCTTGGACGGCTTGGGGGAGGAAAGGCAGCTGAGGATTGAACATGACACAGAGATTCCTGACTGTCTTTAGTGTCACTTAACAAATCAATTGGTATTAGAAAGATAATTCCTATTCTGGGAAAATATTATCTTAGCAAGCTGAATGTCATAAATATCTGCAATATATTTTACATCATTTAAAAGCATTACTGGGGCATCATTTACCTGGTCTATTTGCAACGTCCTTTTCCTTCAACTCCGGGAAGTAATCTAAATAAAAACTCAAAGCATCTTCGGCTACAATGCTTTTAAACTTGAACTTGTTTACATACGCCTGCAGAGAGAGAAACACATTAAGCACGCATACAATTTTCATTAAAAAAAACTATAATAAATCGGTCATTTCAATCCACGACTGTTTGTAGGACACTGCTGTGCGCAATTGGCTGCCTCGATTTTTCCACAAATATACAGTCAGTTCACTTTACAGTATATTCTGTGAAGCGCTTTGAGATGTCTATATCTGAAAAGCGCTATATCAAATGCAAATGTCGTGGATTGAAAGGACCAATTATTTTTTGAGGGATTATTAGACAAACCCTGGCTTGTAATTAGAGGAGGGCAGCAAGAGGAATAAAATAATTTCAACTGGGAAAGGGGCAGAAACTTTAAAACAGGAAATCAAGCATAAGGTTAAAAATTTAAATATTGTTTGGTCCTCCCCCACACAAACCCTCCCTGCAAACCGTCTACTCCTGAACACAAACAGAAGAGGTGACCAGTTCATTCATTCATTCATTCGTTGAGGTTCTCACCCGAAGGAAAGCATCAAATCTGCTCTGATTGCCTACAAGATGAGCGAGGTACGATACAAAACAGTAACCCTTCTCATAGGGAGTTTCGTTGTATGTGTCGTCAGGATCGACACCTACAAAGCAAAAGAAAGAGCGAAAATTTAGTTTACGGTCATTTCTCCATGAAAAATTAAAACTCCAGCATTAGGGGAACTCGCAATGAAATATCGATAAGCAATTCAGTCCTGCCTCAAGAGCCTACTCTTCTACGGACACATCGGTCACCACCTCAAATCCCCTCCTTTCCTTTCCCCTCACCCTCCCCATTCCCGACCAATTTTATTATTGTGGGGTGTTTTTTTTTGGACGGATTATTATTAGGCGGCCGGAGTAAGGAAACCTGCCCGAGATTCTGCCCTGACCTGCCTGCATTAACAAGTCGAAGTGCCAGACTCTGAAACCTTACCCGGTTCGATTATGACCTTGAGTTTGTTGAGTGGGTGGTCCTCCCCGGTATTATTCATATGTTGACGGAGGAGAGCTCTCCCCGTGGCGGCCTCGAGGCTAGTGTACTCTGCACCTGAAATATAATAATAAATAATAATAATAATCCTTGTATTTGATATAGCGCTTTTCATATTTTCTAGACGTCTCAAAGCGCTTCACAGAATCCACTGTAAACTGAATTGACTGCATATATGGGGGCAAAATGTGGCAGCCAATTGAGCATAGCAGTGTCTCACAAACAGTCGTGGAATTTAAGTGAATAACTTATTATTATTTTGTTTTTGAAGGGATTATGGTAAAATGAATCCTCATTCGTAGAGTCTTGTAGCTCAGTGGTTAGAGCACTTGCCTTACAGGCGAGTGACCTGGGTTCGATCCCAGGCAGGCGAAACCTTGGGCAAGTTTCCTTAATCCACACGCCAGATGATAATATCTCAAGAAAAAAAGACACTATTAAATTGGTCACTTCAATCCACGGCTGTTTGTGGGACACTGTGCGCAATAGCCTGCCGCGTTTCTCGCACAAATATACACAGTCAATTCACTTTACAGTGCATTCTGTGAAGCGCTTTGAGACGCCTAGAAGACGCGAAAAGCGCTATATCATATGTGAGGACTATCATGATTACTATTCCACATGGCAGACTCCTTTACAGCATCCCACAACACCATCCTCCGCGACTGATTCCAACATGTCGTCACCTTATTTAGGATATTACCCCAATTAGAAATTGGAAGTGGAGCTTGCAAATTTGTTCCGTCTTCTTTAAAAAAAACGTAGTTTGTGAGTGTGTGGTCTTCTCTGGAAGGTTTTAAAATCAGGATCAACAAAACTACCAAATATTGTGGTGGTGATCCTCCGCTGAGCATACATGGTGAAGCCTTCGTTGAGCCAAAAGTCCCCCCAGTTGGCATTGGTGACCAGGTTGCCAAACCAGCTGTGGGAAATCTCGTGGATGATGACGTCGGCTAGCGACCGGTCACCGACCAGCAAACACGGAGTCAGGAAGGTGAGGCAGGGGTTCTCCATCCCGCCGTACGGGAAAGACGGAGGCATGAAGAGGACATCGTACCTGTGGATAAGTACGGGAGAGACCAGTTACCTCCAGATGAATTCAATCCACAGAAAGAAACAAACAGGTCAGAATTACTCAAGACGCATTGGGTCCAACCTTTCGGCTGCTGATCGCGGGGCACACAAGCCGTACTTTTGTACTTCTCTTCAACAAATAATAATCTAATAATAATCCCTGCATTTGATATAGCATTTTTCACATCTTATCGACGTCTCAAAGCGCCTTCACAGAGTATACTGTAAAGTGAACTGACTGTATATTTTGTGAGCATAATGCGACAGCCAATTGCGCACAGCAGCGTCCCACCAACAGTCGTGGATTGAGTAACCAATTTATTATTATTATTAATCATTATTATAATATGTTCCCTGTGTCCAGTCAGAGGTTAAAGATTTGTTGAAACATTTATCGCAAATGAAAAGCAAAATACCAGTTGGTTGCGTAAAGGATCTAAGTCTAATCTCCAGGTCAAAGGGTTTAGGACACTTATTCATGTTTCCCCCCCCCCCCCACACACCCCCACCACTCCCCCATTTAACATTAGTTTTACACAAGGTTACCCTTTACACCCAGTATATGATTGGAAAGATTTACCTTCCCCACACATATGGTCCAAACAGCTTCTCGCCAACGCTCAAGAATTGCTCAATCACTCCATCGTACTCTTCCTTCGCAAGAGGTAACAGGCTGGGTTCTGTCCAGACTCGACTCCTGTACCAGAAACAAACTTGCCGCTGTCAGAAGGTCTTGGGCATCGAGAGAGAGACATGATTCTTACAACAATGTCTTTTCCCTTTGAACACTGAGGCAAATCTCTTCTTTCCCTTTCCCCAAATAAAAATAATGTATTAGGGGTCAGGACTTATGGATACACTATGTACGGTACATACTGTATGTAGATTGACGCCCAGCTCAACTGTGCTTGAAACCGCGCTGCGTTGGTGCAAGGTAGCTCAGTTTACGTATCCTTTTAAACTATGCGGACTAGTCAATAGGCCTTTTTCTGGTTTGGTACATTACTATGTATACAAATGTGATTTTGTTGTTGTTGTTCCTTCTGTCCTTCAAATGGTCTCTTCAAATTAGACTTCACCGTAAATAATAGCGATTATCACGTCGTCGAGGCGCCTCAAAGCGCTTCACAGGTTATACTGTAAAGTGAAAACGCAAAATACTGCAGATGCTGGAAATCTGAAACAAAAAAGCAGGGATCGCTGGGAACTCTCAGCGGGTCAGGCAGCATCTATGGAGAAAGGGCCCTGGACCTGAAACGTTGACTCACTTTTCCTCTCTCCATAGATGCGGCCTGACCTGCTGAGCGCTCCCAGCGATTTCCGTTTTCGATACTGTAAAGTGAATTGACTCCATGGGCAAAGTACGGCAGCCAACTGCGCAGAGCTGCAGTGCGTTGGTTACTCTAATGCAG